>JAAAKQ030494554.1:0-21036 GCA_010016005.3 Zanna intricata
GTTAGGGCCCTTTACACCCTAACATATGACGAGCCTTACGGTGATTATTGATTAATTTAAAAATGTGACGAGGGCTAGTGACCACAGCAGTCGATGCCCATATAAAACAAAAAAAAAATAAATAAATAAAAATAATTAGAAATAAGAAATTATTACTGTAGAGATTATTAGAATGTTTTTAAAGAATGTTGTTTTATAGAGGTAAGTGAAAGAGTTCTGGTAAAGTTTTAGACATAATGGTAAAGTTATAACTTGTTTAAACTGGTAGTTTTGATTCAGAAGATTTTTTTTGTTGATAAGACGCTTTGATCATTTTTCCCTGTGATAATGGAGCATGTGAAAATTGCTATGTCTTACTGGGGATTTGAAGCCGGAACCTCTGGATGAAAGCCTAAGACGCTACCACTTCGCCACGGAAATCGCTCAGTAGCTTTTTTTTTTTTTTTATATCAAGTGTATGTTATGATACGTGATAATTTATTCGTCTCATTTATCCATCTAGACGATTTTTCATCGTCTCAAAATCATACTACTATTTTAATACTGTTTTATATTATACTTAACTTTTGAATGTTTTTAATAATATAAATTTATAATATGAATTTAAAAATAGTATATTATTTTGTATATGTTAATACTGAAATAAGTATACATTTATTAAATTGGAAAAAAATGTTTGTACTCTCAAATCTGATGAGATGTACTTTATCATAAAAAAAAACATACAAAATACATCTGGATTAGAGAAGTGTAATAATGCTTCGTTAAAAATTTAGAAAAAGAAAGAATAAAATTGCTTTACTTTCTTTGAACCTAAAAAATATTTGATAATTACAAATTTTTATTAACTGTGTATGTAATTACAAATAATGTTACAAAAATTAATATTGTGCTGAAATTTCATATTCTCTTGTAAGTTATCTCTAACGATATCTTTTCTGACGTAAACGAATTGCAAGCAATGAAAGGCGGTTGGGTAGAAAAGGCGTTTCAAGATACAAAATTAACCAATAAGAAGACAAAATTTGGAAACTAAGAAACCATTGCTAGAGATCTACTGGCTAAAGAAGAATATGTGTTTAAGAACAATTAATACAAAAAAAAAAATAATACAAAGATTTTTCTAGGAAAGCAGCAAGAAGGAAACGGATTGAAAGGAAAATCCACGAAAAAATATAGGACGGGGTGAAAAAATACATTGAGGCGAGAAGGTGGTTATGATGTTCAACAGATATAGAAAGATGAAAAGTAATTTTACACCATAACCCGAAAATAAGGTTTTTTTTTTTTAATCTCCGGGACTACTGTGATATTGCTTTAAAAGAGAAGATGAAATGACAATTTTGTAGCGTGTGAAAATACCATGCCATCCTGGATTTTCGGATGAAAGGCCGAATGCTACCACTCGAGCTAACGAGGCTAGCCGAATGAAGTACCTGGTCAAGTATGAAGGGCAAATATCATTTCTATTGGTTAGATAAAAACAAGTAATATTTTCATAAAACCCAACCAACCACATTCTAGATATAATAAATAATATTTCGATATATCTTATCATTTCATCCCATAAAAAAAATATATCAGGGAATTTATCCCTTTTAATGAACGAGATATTTCATAGAATTTCATCGTTTTAGATTAATTTTTATTGAAATAAAAATTAAAGACAAATAGAAGCCATAAAATATATGTGCAAACGCGTGTTGGCACAAAATCCTCTAATCGATTTTACTATTTTGTAGCCTGAGGAAATCAAAATGTCAAATTATACATATAACTATGCGAGTCATTTTTTGGTTGAGCAAATATCAATCTTTGAAATATTCTTTAAAATCGTTGAAATATGAATGGATTTATTGACATACCGTGATATTTTCTTTTAGTTAACCTTAAAATCCTAATAGTAACTGGGATTTTAATAAGGCAGTTTAATGCTTAATTAAGTTGCTTTTAATGAATTAGGACATGTGGTTGTTATTTCATGTGGTATCCAATATTGTAAGTGAAATAAAATTATTGTACCTGTTATTCTTTGTCAATAACCACTGCGAAATATTCTTTCGAGTATGATTTTATTTGAGAGATTCGGTATTCCTTAAACTTAGAGAGACCTACAAAAGAATGAACAACTAATGAAAGAAAGAAAATATAATACAGTGTTTTGATTAACTGTACCAAGATAAACAACAATAGAATAAAATAAATAATCTACCTCCGTACCGTAAACTTACATGTTTACATCTTTTCTCAACAATTATCATTTTAAAAGCTTCTAATTTAAAATCCTAAAATCTCCTAATCTAAAATATTAATTTTTAAATATGTTTTTAAATTTTATGGTATTTATATATTGCTATAATAAAGTATTGTTTAAAATTAAAGTAGTGTTTAAAAAGGTTTTATAATGTAGCAGTTTTCTATTTCAGTGCAGCTGCCTAGCGTGAAGTAAGTCCCCTTCCATTTTTTCCGTTAGTTGATATGACCCATCCTTCTTTTTCTTTTCATAGCTCAAGCGATCGAAACTTTCTTCACTCCTTCGGATAATGATAAAATGAAGAGTTTAGTTTCATTTTTTTTATAAAATTATATTTCATTATTGCTTTGCTAATTAAAAAGAAAGGAAAAAGTATCATTTAAATTTAGATAAATTATGATTAAACACTTAAAAATTTTAAATTAATTATGAATCATCATTGAATTCGATATTAAAATATTTTTTAACTCAGTTTAAAGTTTTAAAAAGACTTATATATAATCGTAAATGTGCCTTATACCAATATTATTCGCGTTGATCTATGTTATGGAAAAATCAAACGTCTACATTATTTTTTCTGATTCAGGCTTTTAAGTATTTTTCCAGAATTTCCCAGCTGAAATATAACTTTTAATTTTTAAAAATAGTTATTTAAAAATCTTCAGTAATTGCCTTAAGTTATATATATAATTCTTTATAACTTTTCGAGCATCACAGTTCAAGAATTATTATGTAAGAAGGAAAATATGATAATCGGTCAAAGATGGGATATAGTTTTTTCTCGATGTTTCATGACCCAGAAGCCCCAAAACAAAAAAAAGACACAAAAATAAAACGCAGGGGCTAATGTTCGTATATATGTGTTTGAAGATTAATAACTTTTGAAGCTTAATAACTTAAACACCGATTTATATGAAATTTTATACTGAGACTGTGTGTATGAGGGAATTTTTTAATAAAATTTTGAGGTTAATATCTCCAGAGGGTAAAGTACATAGGTTTTCTGAGGTAAATTTTCTCAATATTTTGAAAACATAATCCCAGTTCAAATTAAGCTCAGTATATTTAACATGCTTATCTTACTATTTAAAAAAAAATATACTCCCGAATCCCCACTTCTGCGAAAATCAATAAATTTTTTAATTTATTTATTGCATATTTTTTAACCAAATCTATTTAATCTCTTTGCTTAAGTCTTCTTAAGCAAAGTAAATGCAAGTGGCCCGAAAAAAAATTTTGTGAGCAACATTGGGGTGGGGAAGCGATGAAACGTTAAACATGTACTTTTGTTATTTTGTTTTCGTATCATTCTTTATCCAGTATATAAGAAAACAGTCAATGTCAGGGAAAATATAAAAACTTAGACAACTTTCTTATTTATCCATTTTATCATTATTTAATTAATACATTGAATTAATTTACATTGAATTAATACATTTAATTAATACATTATTTAATTAATACATTGAAACTTAACGTTTCAAACTTCATCATAATTATACATTTTTTTTTTATCTCTTTGTTATTTTACCCTGACACAGCAGCTGGCACCACCGTTAGGCATGTCTTCAGCCGCTGTGCAGTGTCGTGGCAGCAGATTAAGCCTACCACCCCCTATCTAAGATTCCTGTAGGATCCCCCAGCGGGGTCTCCCTTGCTTCACCGAGACATTCCGACACCCCTCTTCTGGCATGCCAAAGAGCCCCTCCACAACGAATCTAACCTTCCCGGTCCTATCACCTAGCCTTACCGAGGGTCGAATATGCATTGCACACACGCGGCCCTCCCCCATGCACGACCCTCTGTTCCCTTGAGGGGCCCCCATGCATCCTCGGAAGTACCCCGATCCAGACACTCTCTTGCTTGCATGAGCCCCCGAACCACCAGGGCATCCTCAGCAATTGGGCTGCTTCCTTAGCCCTGAACGTCGCCACGATTCACCCCCAGGCGTACACGACATTCTTTTTTACGCCTTTTATATATACGAGTATAATAATAGATATAAAATGTAGTAGATTCATGTTAGATTCTGCGTATTGAGGACCGTCATTCCCGGGAGATATGTGATCGCCGTCACATCCAGGTGAACATATGAGTGCCGTCCTCGATGATGATCAGTCTCTACTCTACTCATAATTATATATTTGAAAAAAAAAAAAAAAATTTTTTTTGTTTGTTTAAGCACTTTTTTAAAATAATTTTATTATAGTAAAAAAATCTTTTTAAATGATTAAATAATTAAATAATTTTAGCTCAATTATTACATTAGTTATATTGAAAACATTTAATTTTTTTTTTTTATAAAATATAAAAGGATTTTTTAATTTAGTATCAGTTCTCATTTCTTTTAATTGGCTTAGAAATAATTGGTTTAATTCATAGACCTTTGGTCTGGCTCATTGGTACAAAATTTCTAAAATGATATTTATTATAAGAAATAATTATGTTGGTTAATAAATTGGCAAAAAATTTATCTTAATAAAATCTCTTATTAACATTTAATTTATATTTTTTAAATGAATATAGGATGTAATAACCGTGCATACATCATATATTGTCATGGAATTAATTCACCAATTATAAATTAAAAATGTACAAAAAAATAACACGCCATTACAATATATTTAATGGAAAAAATATACTTCCAAAACTTTATAAATCAACCAATAATATTACTTTATAATTACTCGAAAATCACAACTAATGAAAATTAGAACGAAATAATATATTTTATAATATATATTAATATATATATTTTATAATTCTCTTTGTAAAAGGAACTCAACATTAGTAGTCAAAGAAACTTCTTTAGTGCTCTTTATGTGATGTATACGATTTACATACGATAAAAGCAACGCGGTTTTGATTTTCAAATTAATAATATGGATGCACGAACGAACAGATAAATGTGATATTTACCTAAGGTAATGTAACATAAACTTTTACGGTTTGACGTTGGTGTTATCCTTTGATCAATCAAAGGGTAAAATTTATAAAGATTAAACTTCTATTATATCCTAATCTAAAATTTCACACCGGGTACATTAATTAAGGCAAAGTATGCTAGTAAGGGAAATTTGTATGCTTTGTATAACAACAACAACAACAACAAAGCACATATTGGGGTGCATAGCTGTACTCATATAGAGCATCGAAGTAAAGTTTACTGGTACTGTACAGAGTAGATTGCATGACACAATTTATATGCAAATGGTCTGCTACGACATATCAGGCAAGCCTACCGGGCTAGGCAGGCAGTCAGTGTACCGACCACAGATAGATTCTGCTTGAAACCACCAAAGTTCATTTACAAATTAGCTCGCGGTTAAAATCAACACTTGATTAGGGTCAAACAGCTGATTGGTTCAAACTTTAACCCGATCGGTTGACTTTCAAAATAAAACGATTTCGGTCAAATTCATAAATATTAACCTACAAACCCTCTCTTATGACCGATCAACTATATTAAAATAACTATCTCCAATTCTCATAATATACAGAACACATACTAGCAGTATATTTGTTCGATTTTGAATTGTTTATTGATTTATAGGAATAATAATGTACCCCGTATGTAACAAATGTAAACAAATCCTAATTAGATTTCGTGTATTAGATTAGATGCGTTTTCTATTTCGACAATTTGCATATTAATAGAATTAACATATCGTTAATGTAATCACTATACAGTTTCTGTATTACAGGTCTGTCGAAACTCCAGTTTAGTTACGTATATCATTACGGTAAATACAAATATTATCTTCATAGAATATGATAATTAGTATTACCAGGACTGTATAATTTTAAAGTAAATATGTTCCCTAATTAACTATGCCTTGAGGTAATATAATTTTGTTATGTTAAAAAAAAATTTATTTAATTAAAATTCCGGTTTTTTTTTTAAAAATCACAAATATCTTTTTTTATAAACTAAGTGAGAGGGTTTTTTCTTCTTGCTATTGAATTTTTATTCTTGATTAAAAATCTTTCTTGATATTCCTTAAAGAACTATACTTACTGCTTCTATCCATGACTAATGTACACTTTTAAATTTATATTTTACTACAAGTACACCTGGTTTTGTCACATCTCATTTATGTAAGTGATATTTGGTATGAGATAAAAAATTTCCTAATCCAAAATAGCTTCTTAGGTCAAAACTACAGTTTTATACGTTGCTCTACTTATTTTAATAAATATTTTTATGAGATTTTATAATTATATATGTAAATCTAGTGATTTCTGTCAGTCTGTTACTTTTTCACTCAAAGATTACTCAACAGTTGAGCTGAAATTTAGCATGAACGTAGGTTTTACACCTGGAAAGAACATAAGACTATTGCCGTTACGAAATATTTCGCTGTTTTAAGATAGTGGCCGTTTTAACTGCTTGTAGTTACAACTGGATTACACTTCTTGCTAAAATTCAACATTACTATGACCAAACAGTTGCTAAATTACTTGCCATATTTAAAGTAAATTTCCTACCGAAGCTGGTAGGTTCATTTATCTTTCTCCACACCTCCTTTTGTTATCGAGAAACGTATTATTAAATGAGTGACGGTATAAAGTGTATATTTCATTATATTTGTCTTTGACTTTTATGCGTCACCAGTTTCTAAAACAGGAATGGTTTTTTAATGTCAATCAAAAATGAGAACCAAATGTCAGAAAGGCAGCAGCTCCAAGTAGCTGGCTGTTCTACACTTGGAAACTCAAATTTCTTGAATGGACAACTTTATATGGCTTAGAGTCTCCTGTGAGAATAAACTGTATATATACACTCCAGAGAGAAAAGTTGCAAATATATATATATATATATATAAACTTACACTTATACATATTCTTTAGATTATGTTGTTCATAAATTGTTCCGTTGAAAACAAACTAAAACACAACAACAAAAATAAAAAAACTGAAAAAACAATATAAAGAAAAGGAAGTTCAGTCATCTTCTCGTGGTGTTTGTCGGGTAACGCTAAGAACCGTGCAAAATTTTTTTTACCCGTACAAAGTTGTAACTACCATTTCTAAGATGGGAGACGACTACTCAGAATCTTGCACACTTCAAATCACTCATAGTTTCGAGTGTTGTACTAACCAAAGCTTTGCTCGGAAGAAATTACAATACACTGCTACTCTTTGTAAAATGAACAGGCTTTAATTTTTATTGGTGATTATTACTCTCACAGGATAATGAACACAGTGCGATCCGCCTGCCTGGTTGGGGTAAGTGAAGCAAGCCCGAACTAGTCGTAGCTGGTCGATTCATAAATGGTTGTGATTAGAAAAAATTTAATATAAAATAAAAGCTAAAATCCTCTAAATTTAAACTTTTGAATTAAAAAGTGTACAGTATAAAGAATCAAAAGTATAGAAACCCCTCAACAACTTTAAAATTGTTCCGCATAAAATATTGTAACTTTCACGATAAGATATCGGTCAACAACTTTATCTTTTAACGAAAAATATATTTTCAATCCCTTCTTGGAATTCCTTTTTGGGATTTTAACTCAAATATTTTAAATAGTAACACCCTTTGCGTGATATATAATTTTGAAAATCACTTTAAGACAGGAAAAATTGTATATATAAATGGTGGTACGATGTCTGTACCCAAAATGGGGAGCGAGGATAAATTTTGGATTGTGAAAAAAATTACGTTGATAATTTAAGGAAATCTTACTGCAAATAAATTTATAAAAATTGATTGAATGAATAAATATACAATAAATATATATTTATTAAACATAACGTTTCCTTTTTTACTTACACTTCGTTTTAATATGTGTTCGAAATATCCTAAATTTGTTGTTTGAAACTGTGCCAATCGGTTGTAAAAGGATGATTATGACATTATTCAATGACTTCTTAATGATATTTTGTGCTGATTCTCGAATTCTATTTTTAAATCATCTATGTCTTAGGACTTATTATGATAAATAATACTTTTTATGCAACCCTGTAGAAATCAATCCGATGATGACAAGTCTGATGGTCTCGCTGACCATTCTCTTTGACCCAATCAACCAATCCATGTTCCCCGAAAAAATGCGTAACCGTATGAGAACGAAATGAGACGGGGCACCATCTCATTGAAACCAAATATTTTCGAAATTGGAACCAACAACGTTTTGAATGTTTGAAACAATATCGTAGAGAAGAGTAAAGCCTAATATTTTACTGCGTGTTAATTTCCATCAATAAATATTAGCACTATCAATCATCCACCAACAATACCTACCCATACATTTACTTTGACTGGATATACATATATATATATATGCTTCACTATACCAGTGTGGATTAATATCAGTCTAGTATTGACGGCAATTATGAAGATTTAAATTGCCATTTATAAAATTGTGGCCTCATTACTAAAAATTAAATGATTTAATAAATTAGGATCTGCACAAATATTGTTCATCACAATTTCATAGCATTCAAGTCTTCAATCATAGTTATCTTGATTAAGTTCTTTCACCAGAAAAATTTTGAAGGGTTTGAAATTCTCATTTTTTTAATGTTCAAATTACTGAACTTTTACTAATGTATGTTTTCGTGTTACTGTTGGAGTCGAGGAATGAGGAATGGAGTCAAGCAATAAATAATTACATCATCTATAATGATTTATTGCAGATTTAGATGACTCCGGTTTTCCCCTACTATTAATGTTCCCTGTTTTTTTCAAATCGTTTGATGTTTTTGATACTGTTCTTTTTTAAATAGAGTTACGACTATTAATTGCATTATTGTATTGATCAAATCATAAACTTCATTATACAACCTAACACTATCATCAAAGCTCCTCATTATTGAAAGTGTGATCCCTCTCTTGTTCATTAAGTGACGTGGTAGTAATGTTAACAGGTAGCACAGAAAAAATCAATACAGTAAAAAAACAATTACAGAAAAGGTAAAAAAAATATAAATTACAAGTGGCTTACAAATTCAGTACGGTAGATAAAATTAGTTAAAATTAACACACTTCTCAGGAATGGTCGACCTGAGATTGTACAAGACTACACTTCATTCACATTCATACACATCATTCTCATTCATCCTCTGAAGTAATACCTTATCGTAGTTCAGGAGGCTAAACAAAAAAAAGAAAGAGATAAAATTAGTTAACCAATCGAACACAATAAACTCTCTTAAGAAATAAAATTGTAGTATTGAAACACTCTAAATGGAATATTAAACAATGGAACTGTGCTTACATTTGATAAAATGGTAAAACATCAAAGATTAGCTGATCAATATGATTAGGTGACAGTATCTTTATATATTTATTCATTAAAATGGAACAAAAACAATTTTTTATGATAAAAAATTTTTAATTTTTTTAAAGTCAAATTTAACTCTTCAAATAAATTTTAATTAAATTAGATTAAATTTTAGTTTAATTTCATTCTATTTAATTTCATTATTTGAACTTAATAAAATTTAATAATTTTCGAAATTTAAAATTTATCCCGCCGCCATTTTGGGTACAGAAGTCGTATAAACATTTAATTCATACCATTTTTCTTGTCTTAAAAAAAAATTACACATAGGATAATTTATCACACATAGGGTGTTACCATTAGAAATATTTCAGTTACAACCCCTGAGCCACCCCCAAGAAGGGGTTGAAATTCTATTTTTCGTCAATAGGTAAAGTAGTTAACCGATACCTTATCCTGAAAGTTACAATATTCTAACTGGTTTGATTAAAAGCTGCTGAAGGGTCTCTATAATTTTGACTCTCTCTGTACTGAAAATATGAAATAAAATAATTATTGTAATTTGCATTTTAAAATTTATTTTGCAGAGAAGAAAAATATTTCGAAACAATTTTGTTTTTTTCCCCATATAGTAATGGGATAAATTAAAATATTCAATTTATACAGTTATTGTTTCATAGTTAAAAGTGAAAAACTGCAGAAAGTACAATATATTAAATTTTAATAGAAGAGAAAGTTGATGTAACGGGTTAAAGGAAAAGATGGGAGGGGACATGGAATGAGGAAAGCGATAGTGAAGTGGTGTACGTTAGTTTGATACATATACAGTATTATCATATTATCCCAGCTTACATATCATAGGCCTACTCAAGTAGCAGTTAATCTTCTTACACAAATTACCTTCTTGTAAGTTTATAGACTTTAAGGATCCTCTTCATTCAAATTGTTAAATTGCATTATACATAAACAATATTATCAAAAATACGTTGCGTTAATTTAATAATTTATTTGTAGGTTAATAATAGTTAATTAACTCCAACTAGAAAATTTACTGCACGTATTTACTACAAATAACAACATAACGCAGAAAGCATAAAATTGTATTAGATAACTTCTAACTACGAATTAATTAATCTATTATTCAAATCTAAGATTAATCTAGATTAAACTTAATCTATTAATTAATTAATCAAATTTAAAATTAATCTTAATCTATTAATTAATTAATCAAATTTATTTTTTTATAATTTTAATGATAAAATTGTATTTTCCTAATTGGAATCATGTACAAAAATTTTTATAAATTATCACAATACGTCTTGCGAAGTGATTTTCAGTTTTAAGATTGTAAAAAGGAGATATCTAACAACAAAAACACATAAAATTTACTTATAGTACATTATTCTATAGTCGCTTGAAATTTGGCATTATTATTTGAGTAATAATTCCAATTTATGCATAAAATAGAAAAAAAAATTTGTGAACGCAGAGCAATACTTCTTTTCTCCAATAGTATTACCGTTTTTTGTTTTCCAATTTCATTTTGATGAAGAGTAAACTTTAAATATGAATGACAAGAAAGAATTTTTCTGAAAATACAGAATAGGAAAAATTCCAACCAATCACAGATCTTATATTTTAACCAATAAAAAGAATGACTATATTGTACTCATCGGAGTTTACAAACTTTTAATTAATATCTAGAGTACTATCTAGTAGATACTATATCAATTGCAATCTCAAATGAATTCCGTCATTTTATTAAACGTAAGATTAAAAACAAACCAGAAAACGGAAAATTATGTCTAAAAAAAAATAATACGGAATTATTTTTACCATTACTGAATAACATTTTCGATAATGATTGAAAAAAATATAAAAAATTTTGTTACGCTCATGACAAAAATATTGAAATCTATTACCATTTATCCATTACTATTAAGTAAATTCTTTATTAAAATAACAAACTGTAGTTACAATTTGTACATTTTATCGTTTAAAAACCAGAAGTCATCAGAATTAACTTCATCATAACAACTAGGATTTTTTTTTTGCTGTTTGACTTATCTTTATGATTAAAGATGTAGTTAAGTTAGATCTAAAATATTTATTTATTTAATTTTTAATCATATACTGTTTTACAACAGGATTTATATTTTTTCCCCTTCTTTATAAATATATATATAAGATAACTATTTAGAGAAGAGTAAGTTTAAAACTTTTCTAGACATAAAAAAAAAATGTTCATTTTTTATTTGGTTTTTCCTGAAATGTATTATCATTTTGACATTAACTTATGTATAATTTTTTTCGAATCAGAAAGTTGCTACTTCAGCATTAAAAAATAAAAGAAATTATGCTTTGTGGAAATTAGTCATAAGGATTTATTTTCATTCGACAATGTTAGGCGTTCTATTTCAGGAGGTTGTTATATACACGTACAAAGTTGTTATATTTGTACGTAAAGATATAATAAAACAATCTCTGTGCATTACCGAAAATAATGGTTTACCATAATGTTTATTATTCGGTTTCTCTAATCATGCAATTTTAATCTCACACACACACACACACACCACACACACACTTGCGCGCACGCGCCTATAAATATATGTATATAAATTCTACTCCTACTGATGGTTATCATCATTATGCAGTGATAGATATTATAACTTAGGTGATTTTATAAAATAGTCTACGAGTTATGAATTAAAATATAATTCATACGTCTCGTATGAATTAAAAATACCACACGTAATAATACACAGGAGAATATTATGTTCTATTTATAAGTACATGCATTTTAGGTAACAAATTTGCTTTAATAAAGGTCTTTTAAATGTCTATGAAAAAAAAATTAGTCTTTTCGTGTTATTCCCCACCCCCTTAATGAATTTTGAAAAAAAGATTAATTATGATCAATACCAAAATATTTGAATCAAATTTGAAGAAAATCGGTTAGGTCAATTATGAAATATATGACTGTACGCAATGTTACATACATACGTAATATGTACGCACATACACAAATGTTTTTTTTTTTTTTTAATTTTTTTTTTACTCTAGATGAAGTAATTGGTCCATAAACCATAAAAGATAAAGATTTGCAAAAAAATACCCTACACCCTATTTGATCACCGTAACTTCCCCTTTAATACAGTTATTCTACCTGTTTATTCGCTGGGAAAGTAAAGAAAAAGGTTAAAGAAAATATGTGAATACTGTTAGGTGTAACTATAGTTTGATATCTGGAATTACAAATAGTAATAAAAATACATCAGATATTAAATAAAAATCGACTGAATAACAAAATGTGGTAAACATTACATATATGTTACAAAGACTATCTATTTAACACAATTCCATTAATACAGATCAACTATTGATTTACAATAAACGCTTCTGTTCATCATTCAGTATAAAATAATACACACCTGATTTGAGTTTTTGTATGAAAACCGCGGCAAAAACATGCATTCATTCTATTTAGGTGAATATTGTTGATGAGGAAAGATAGAATTCATGATATTTTCAGATGAGTGGGAGATAAATAAATATATAAAATGTGATTTTATCAACTGTTTGTGTAAAATTATTCGGTCAATAATTACTGCGAACGGAATATATAGGCTACCATCATTTATTAATATTTACCAATTAATTTTAGCAGTCCTCAATTGGTTTTTTGATTAGTTAATTTTACAATCGTTAACCATTTATTTACGTACAACCGATGTGTGTGTGTATGTATCTGTGCGTATGTGTATATATGTGTGTGCAAAAGAATATGAGAAAAACTGATCGATAAATCATTTACAGAGACATCGTATAAATGAATTCCTACAAGAAAATATAATATGAATTAATAAACCTAAATTAATTATATAGAAAAATATAAAAATATAAAATATATATAATATAAATATAAGTAAAAAAGGAATTGTTTTATAAGTAATAACAGTTTAAATATAAAGATTAATAGATTCATTAACAAATTATATTAAACAATAATATTATTTTATGGCAATTTAAATCATAATATGAGTCATTAAATTAATTTTTACTATATCAGAATTTTAATAAAGCATTAATAAATATATATTTTTATTAAAATATATATATATATATATGCACTTTGATTAAATTTATTATATAGAATAAAAAAGAACAATAAATTTTGTAAAATTTTGACATAAATGTTAACGGTCAGTGACCTGGTTAGGGGGACACATTTTAGCCTATAACTACGTTAAGCTTAGTATCCTTACTGCGAGAGAGTTTTTATCTCCCGATAGGGTGGTCATAGTTTATATGGCTATATTGGAAACTGTGAGATACACTACATTTACTGATAGCTATCGCATTAAAATATATATATATATATATATATATATATATATACACATGCTTGTGTACGTGTGTCTACTTATAACATCTTTAGAGCCTTGTTCCACTTTAAAAATTTAATTAAAGTAATACAACGTATTATATATATATATTATTAACAATATATAAAAATAATAATGTAATACTTTTATCATGTTAAAATCATTTATGAATATTTTATTTTTATAAAAGATAAGTCACTATTAAAATACGTTTTTTAAATGTCTTTTTACAATATTTAAATTTTATTAAAATATTTTTATTTAAAAATTTAACAAATTATTACATAACATATACTTGCATATTGTGAGTTATAACAGAAATTATTTAAATATACTAACTTACTTACTAGCCAACGCCCGCCCTTGCCTGTTGAGCTATTTAGCGACGCACTGACCAATAAAAACGGGCTTCTTTGAACTCCGGGCACTCATCCAGTTGGTTGCGATCAAGGGCCGCATAATTTCTCAGGTAATCAGCCTCTATCGTCGGCAACCACACACCGGATACTCAGGAGACGGTAGCACATGGATGCGATGAAGGTGATAATCAAGATAGTTGTGGCCAGTTTTTAGTTGGATGGCAGCTACGTTGATTGCACGTAGGAGGCCGGGATTGATAGGACTGTCAGTAATCAATGTCTCCCATCTCTTACCAGCAGAGCCGTCTCGGAGAGATCTTGTTTGTTTCATCTGTCGACCTCAGCGTCGAAAAGTGCCCTGGATGAACGTAAGGATGTCAGGCAACTAGCTTGTTCGCTCTTAGGCTAGTTTATCAGCCTCCTTATTTCCACGTATGTTTTTGACACGACTGGCATCCTCTGAAACGTCAGTATCAACCTACGATTTATTTACTTAAATATTGTTTAAGGCTAATGTTTTATATATATATATATATATATATATATATATTAGGTTAATATTGTTATTTACGACTTTATATGAGACATGAGGCACAAGCTATACAAAAATTACATAATCATCTTCAACAGTAATTATGCATCTGTCGTCAAGCCTAAAATTACTAAAATGAATTGGTTGTTTATCATTAATATCTTGTAAAAAGACCGATTGACCTCAATAATTGTATATATATCATAATATCTAGTACTGAATTCTATGGTGTATCAGAAACAGATACAATAAAATATTATAAATTAAGAAAGAAATTATTTAAAAAAAATAAATTAATTTAAAAAAATCACATGATTATATTTTCACTTTTATTTAATGACGACACTTACATTCTAGGTTTCGCATATTATTTACTGCGATCGTAAATAATTTTGGGTCATCTTCTGTCATCTTATGGTTTTTTAATTAAATTTTAATAAATCACAAAATTTCTATTGCTTATATTATTATTTTTTTAAAAACTGTTCATTTTTTAATCAACTCGATTGATGTTTAATGAAATTATTGATGTAAAACTATAATATCAATTTTGACTTTATTGACAGTGTTGTGAATGATTTTTATTTAAAAAAGTTAATATAATAGAAAGGAAAAAAGTAAAAAGTAAAAAGTAATTCATATCGAAATGCTGAAAGCTACTCGTGATGACATGAATGAAAAAAATTGTTTATATTTTATATAATTCTTAAATGCTACCTTTCTAACGAAACAAGTCTATACTATACATTACTTATTATTCACCATTAACTAAATTTTTTAAATTTAGTGATATATTGTGAAAAATTTTGTAGTATATTGAGAGAGCATCTGTTTCTTCTCAGATTGTACTTATCGAGACTATTTATTAAAATGATAAACCGTTTGAATTGTAAAATTTCTTTGAAAAGTTTTTAATTAAATTTGAAAGAAGGAATAAAAGGAGAATGGTATAAAAAGAAAATGAACAGATATCTAATTTTATTTTTACGTTTTACTCAATTTTCAATAATAAAGAAATCACTTTGTTATTTGTTGAAATATATAAATTAAAAAAAAAAAAAAAAAAAAAAAAAAAATAGTCATCTAGCGTTTTATGCTACAAATCGATTAAAAAGATAATTCATAAACAAAGAAAAAAACATGCAAGAGAAAAGTTATCTTAAAATTAAACAATCTTATCAACGTGATATTAACACTCCTGAATATTTCCTTACTCTATTACCTGATTTAAAAAAAAAAAAAACTGGTTAATTATGTAACATTCCTTAATTCCTTAGTTTATTCCTTAAGCTTAACACGCACGAAAACCATTTTGCTATTAACCTTTTCGATAATAGTAAAATAGGAGACAACTGTAAAGTCTGCATGTTTTGGATCTAGAGGCAGTTGTGCGTTGAATATTATCCTTTTGTTACTAAAATTTTGTTAATGCTATTTATGAATTATTTTAATTTAGTAATATGAATCCTTTTGTTTTGTTGTCTTATGTGTGATCAGGGTTAGTTTGTTGTATGTTTTCTTTGTTTCTCATATATGACTTGTAACAATTTTTTTATACTAAATTACTTGTTCTGTTTTGTTAACCATTTAATTTTATTGTTTTCTATAGCTATGTAGCTATGTTATGTTACTTACAATTTAATCTCTTTTGTTTTTTTATAATTAAATTGTCGAATTGTGTACTTCGTTGTAATTTTATTTGTTATATATTTTATTATACTGTACTTTGTTTAAACCTTTATGTTGTCTTTGAAGGTATTATTTATTTGATGTCTCCCTTTCACATCATTATTATTCTGTACAATTTACTTGTAGCTTCATTGTTCAGGAAACTGATTATAAATAAAGCAATGACAAAAAAAAAAAAAAAAACAAAAAAATTCTGTAACATAATTGGGAATCTATTCGGAAAAACGTGATTGTTATAAATTAAACGTTTTCAAGGATTTAACTCGAAATAGTCGCCAGTAAAAGAATTAAATGTTCCAACAGTAAATGTAACTATTTTATAAAACCTTTAGAGAATCCAAAGAAAAAAAAAAAACATAAAATTTCGGATTTTTTTATCGGCAGAAATATTTTATTCTGTTAAGAGATTTACCGTAATATACGAAATTAGAAATTCTTAATATTAAATGTAAAGAACAACGTTATAAAAACAATAATAATTACATCCTACAATTTAATTAATTTGTACAGGTTACAGTGAAAAAATAAAGTTTTAATGAATTTAAAAAGTTTTTTTTTTTTTTTTGTTATAGTTAAGTACCTGCCACATTTAATTAAAAATTTATTTTCAAAATTATTTTAATGATTAATTTCTGGAATATAAACAAAAATATAACACAACGTAATTAAAATCTAATTAAAACACTTATTCAATAATAATGTAAATTAAGTGTCTATCCAATTTAATGAACCCATTATTTCAATGTGAATGAATGATGTCCTCTAGATGATAAATGTATTTCATAATAAAATTACCTAATTTTATCTGTAATTCAATGAAGGACAGTACATATTTAACTGACAAAAAAAATAAATAAAAGAAAAAACAATGCTTTTTGCAAATACGCGTATGAATTTCCCGTAATATAAACAATAAAACATTTTGATTATGTATATATTTATTTTATTCTGTTACTTTTGTATATAGTTACGAATCAAATTACGAAGTAACTACTTAATTTGAATAAGAAATTAAAACAAGTATTGATCATGAATTAAGGAAAAAAAATCCGAATTTTTGTCCTGAAAAATTTACAAATTAAAATCCGAACTTGTAACTTGTGAATTATCGATTTTAATTAAATTTTTGTAGCATATTTATTTTGTAATTTTCAATTACATTTAATCAAGTAAATTCCTGTAATACAATTTTGTATTTCTATATTATGTGTATGTGGTTTGTTTTTTCTTCCCCGTCCCCCCAGGATCGAACCAGCAATTATGCATTACGCAATCTGAGGAGGAAAATACACTCAAATGGCCCCTCCTACCGGCTTACGTCCGGCACGGCATGGCAGCCCCGCCGGTTCAGAACTTTTACATGCCTTCAGCTTATAACCTTAGCGCCGGGGATCCCAGCCCCAGCTATCTCAGAGCCAGGCCCCTCGACCCCGCAGCCGGGACAGGGTTTTGATTTGTGCCATACCTCTAACCCTCCGGGGCGGAGAGGTTGGTTCAGATAAGTCTTCCCCGACATCCACCCCGAGAGGTAGGGACCGGTCCTTTCTCTTATACTTCCACTACTTTTTTTTGATTTGTTATTAACAGATAAAAATTGAACGGAATAAAAGTTTTTAAATATTGAGGAAAACTAAACTGAAATATAGGGAAAGAACACTTTTAAATGATATGTAAAAAAATTAGGTAGAAAATGAAAAATGGAATGGATTCAACAGATGAAAATATAGCTTGGCACCATTTTTATTTTTTTGAAGTTGAAATAATCGAAAGAAAAATTTGAGAATAAAATAACTATCTAAGAAAAAAAAATACGGTTTTTCGGTGATAACTTTTGCAGAAATAAAAAATGGTTTGGAAGAAACATTCATCGATTCATTCTGACAGAATGGATTTATTGCTGAGAGAGAAATTCATTATGAAAATAATTATGCCGAAAACAGTGATATGAAGTATAAGAGAAAGAAGTATAAATTGCAATTAAATGATAAGGAAGGGGTGCATTATATTTTCGAAATTATAAAGCTTGCTTTTTAAAAACTAAAGTAAAAAGAGTTGGACAAAATAAAGCAGAAACCAAAAATACACTGAAATAAGTAAAGAGATTTTTCATGACTTTCATTGAAAAAAGTTTTTTGTTAATATTGAACATAAATTAAAATTACAAAGATAATTATGTTTATTTGGAAGCATAACGATTTATACAAGCAAAATGTGAGTATTAGGACAAGCAGAAAAGGGCCTTTAAAGTATGGAGTTCTTATAAGAATATGTTGAAGATTAGATAGTTTTATAAAGTACAAAATGAAGTCGTAAGACAAATAGAATTGGAGATAAGTTTACACCAGAATCTTGAAAATAGATTAAATCATATCATAGGCAAGATTAAGACATTTCGAATTATTTTAAAAACAGAGAGATGTATTGTGGGGAAGTAAACCTTTAGGGAAGACTAAGATTAAAATATAAAAGAACAAAAACAGTTTTTTTTTTTTCAATTTCTGTCCCCTGTATGAGAAAATATGAAACTATGCAACTATTTAAAAAAGTGCATTTAAGTATCTCATCTGAAATAAATTTCTTTACCAATAACAAATTATAAAAAATAAAATTAGAAAGAAAAAAATTACAATATTGTCTGGTAGAAGACCTACTTGAAAATTAATCAAACTGGGGATGTTTTCTTTTTAACAGGTTTAAAATACCCAAATAACATTTTCGAGTATATTGTAATGAATTAAAAAAAAAAAAAATTTTAAAAATCATGTCGAAAATAATTATTAAAATCTCACTATTAAGGTACTAGACTTTAATCTAAAAAAAATTGTTTTCTACGAAATTATCCCTCCGGAAAGGGGAGAAGCATTGCTTCCGCCAAATACTAGGGCCCCTAAAGGCGTATTCCTGCCTGCCCGAAAGGCGCTAGCACCGAAAGGACTTCATTGGATCGTCTGAAAAGGAATCACACCGGGACTACCGGGCGGTTTTGCACGCTCAGCATTCCGAATCAGCCTCAGTATTTCTCCAAATGCCCAAAGGAATGAAACGAAAATACCAAATCCGTCCATAAAATAAAAAAAAAAACTATTATCTAAAACCGCCATTTAAAAACAATGACCCGCCCAATACAAGAAAGACAGAGTAGCAAAGCATATCAGTCTAGGTTCTGCAAATTGTAGGGAGAAAATGCAAACTCCCGCCACTCTTGCATTCTGTTCCGTTCCTATGAAATTATTTATTAAAATTTACCTTAAAAATTCTTTCACCTGTGAAAGGGTCAATTCCCTTTAAAAAAAAATAAATTTAAACATAATTTATGAGATATTTTTAAAATTATTATTTTTTTAATATTTTCTAATAGCTTTTAATCGTGTATTCAGAATTTAAATCAGGATTAAGATAAAATTAATTTTGAAAATTTATAAAGTTGATCTTTTATTCTAATCCAATTTGTGATAACAGATAATAATTTCCTTACAGTTTTTAGTTTTTTACGAGACGTAAATAAAATTAAGCACGAAATTAAGCATGGATGGTTTTTTTAAAATTTTTAGATAAATAAATTATTAAAAATATCACCCAAAAAAGGAATCGATTTCGTTACGGCAATTTAATTTACAGTTTTTTTTTCCTAACAATCATTAAACTGGTTTCGTGCACCTTTCTATTCTTAATTTTATTAAACTGTTTCATGGTATGATATCTACTTACGCTTCCTTCCATTAATAATTTAAGTATTTAAAGATGCCTCAATGATTGAGTATAAACTAAATGTGTTTGTTTCTACAGCATTCTTTTTCCTATAGATTTTACTTTCTTGACATCATACTGTAGAGCTAGGCTGCAAGAAGGAAGGTATGGTAATCGGTCAAAAAAATGAATGTATTGTTTTTCATTACTCCATGTTTTATGAATCAGGGGCTAAAAAAACAAAAAAAAAAAAAAACAAAAAATGTTGTGGTAACATTAGTATGTGCATGAGTTGGCATGTTTGAAGCTTAATAAATTTCGATTGAATAAACCTATTTTGATGAAATTTTGTACAAAAAAATTGTATATTTGGGGCAATTTGTTTACCCCATAATTTTACCAACACTTCTTACACTCTTACAAACATAACCCATTTAGCATTTAAAAATAAAGTTTTCCCAGAATTCCCCTTCCAGAGAAATAGAAAAAAGTAACTTTTTACTTATATGTTTCAGCACAATTTTTGTCTTCCTATGCATAGTAGTGATCCCCAAAAAAATACTTTTTAGGCAACAAGAATATTGAGGGTGGGGAAATCGATAGAATTTTAAAAAATTTTGTATTTTTACATTTTTTCGTTTATTTAAACATATATGATAATTTTACGAAAACTTTATCATAGTTTATCCCTATCTGAAAAAAGAAATCTTAAGTAAATTTTTTATGTATCACATTATTTTTCCACTATACAACAATATACAGAAGTGAAACCTGGACGATCGGAGTACCTGAGAAGAAAAGATTGGAAGCTTTTGAAATGCGTTGTTATAGGAGAATGTTAAAAATCAAATGGGTGGATAAAGTTACAAATGAAGAGATTTTGCGGAAAATCGATGAAAAA
>JAAAKQ030494565.1:4730-21036 GCA_010016005.3 Zanna intricata
ATGTAAATCTCATGATGAGGAAAATCAACAGTAGATTTATTTTACATGTTATTAGCAGTAGACTCAGGAATTTATTGAAACCTATATATAAAAACTGGCGAAATAAATCGCTGGCGAAATTATTTCATTTCTAGCATAAGACTAATTAAGTTAATGAGAATATTACTAGGCTATCTAAGAATTAAAGTGACCGGAAACTCCCCTCCCCAAATAGACAATTTTAAATTTCATATTTTTAGATACACTTCTCTCAGCACCTGTAATCGTTATATTGCCGAATTGTTATCTCGTTCCTATATCTTATGTTAACATGTGCCATCTAATCACTAAAATCTAAGTAAATAAGAAACCTTACAATTTTTTGAATCCTTTATAAAAATGAATTCTCAAAAAATATATATATATATCAAGGCTATTAGCGCTACTATTAAGACTGCATCACTTATAAATCATTACAAAAACTTGAAATTTTGTCCTTTCTGTTTCTTTTTAATCGTAAGATGTCTTAAATAGAAAAATACTATAATTTTCAATTAAATTGATTCAACCAATAAATCGTCTTGACCTTTTATCCGTCACTCTTATCGGTCAGGCACTTTTACGCGCCACAATTTCCATCTTCATATTCCCACGTACAATCTCTTTGTAAGCTTCTGTGATAAATTAATTAATCAATAGCAAAGAGAATAAATAAATAACAATTAAATTTACTGACTTATTATTGGTGTTCGTATCGTATAACATAAGTTAGCAATATAAAATAGGTTTTCTTCATTGGCTTCCATGGCTACTTGAGAGTTTATTTTTAATCCATTTTTCCTATCAGGCTATTATTTTCATCCTTTCAAATGCTAGTTACTAAATGTTACAAAACCTTAATACTATATGTGGTATGGTACACCTACATTCGTTTTAAAACTCGATGACAATCCTCACTCAATGGAAATTGGTTATACAGCTTTACTGAACGTTTGTTCAACTGTTATTAAAAGCCAAAACAACATAATTTTTCAAACATCAGTTCTTACAAATATATCTTTGGAATGCTGAGTTCACACCGAGTTGATAAAAATTTCAACAATGTTTTGTTTTTGTTTATGAAAACGGATTTTTTAACATAATTTTCTATAAGTTTTAAGAAACTGGCTTGAGAAAGATTTGAAAAAATATAATTTTTAAATCGTTCCTGTTCTCTTAATTGATTTAAACATAAGAAACAACTTTCATTATCTTAAATTAGGTAAATTAAACAGAATAAACGTTACAAATTATAATAGGTAATGAAGTAACTTCATAACAACCCCGTGTAAAATTATTGTACAATGAGCTACGAACTATTATACTAAAAGCATAATAAAGCGAAGAATTATGTAGCATTAGGCTGTTAAAACATTGTGGTATCGAGGAGGAACGATTGATGTGCTCAATACCCTTATTTCTACTTGAATGATAAAATACGCGTACATGAAAGCGTCTAAACTGATTTCTACAAAAGGAATCAGAATTGTTTCTTTTTTTCCCGTTTAAAGCATGAATGAATTATGAAGGTAGTCCACCCTTCCTTTGTAAGCTTGACTTTATCAGCCAAGAGAATATAAAAGATTACTGAATAAAATGAGATTTAAAAATATTATATAAACGAAGGAAAAGTAGGCTAACGTCTCTACTTTGTTGGTCTACTATCGAAATTTTTAATACGAATTTCATTACATTCTCGTATATTAAGAAAAAAGAACACATACCCACAAACTTCCAAAACAATTACACGTCATAAAAAGGTTAATTTTTTTTTGTTTCACCTCCGGAATCACCATTTTCTAAAAAAATACAAGTAATAAAAACCATAATAAATCTTGATGTAAATCAATAAAATCAAAATCGGGATTAATAAAATCAAAAGCGTAATTTTCCGTGTGAGTCGCTGACTAATTCGATTTCTGTTATCAACTAACTTAGCGTTTCAAATAAAACAGACGTATCTTAAGTTTTGTCCGTTATCAACCTAGTGATGTCCAATGTCAGCCTACTATCCTGATTTGTGTTTATTTCCCTTTTCTAGCCGTAAATGTCAATACCTGCCTTAGTGATAATTCTTGTATTAACTAGACACTTCTTATCCTTTTTTTTTTTTTAAATTAATACAGCACACGTTTTAAATAAACAAATACATTTAGCGGGGTATTTCAGGCGCCGATCGTACGAACAAGGAATTTTTGTTGTATGTCGCCTGCATATTTTGCCATTTCTTTACAAAATGAGAAACTGTTTTAAATATATATATATATATATATAATGTATACATATAAATCAATAAAAAAAATTATTACGATAGGAGTGAAATGGTACATCCAAGTAAATTTTTTCTAAATACTGATGCATTGAGAAAAAATAGGGTAAAATGTACTGTAAATGTCATGGAATATCATAGATGGTTAAATTGTGGACTTCTGCTAATTAGATAATGTACCTGATGTAATCATTTTATTCACTGTTTATAATATGATCTGACATGAGATATTTAAATATTTTTATTTACAAAAAATAATAATGGTTATTTTACATTATTATTCACGTACAAGTTATAATAAATTTAAAACAAAATGTTTACTTGTTTATCAAAACGAACGTACCAGGTTTTTTTTTAATAAACCATCTTAAATTGCTATATCTTGAAAAATGGCCGATATCCCAAAGCTAGACGAAAATAAAGGCCATATTTGTTACGGACAATATGCCACGAGCATACATGGGAAATGTTTATGAAACAGTGGAAGGCAATTTTAAAAATCGGTTTAGCATCAGTGTATGGTGTGGCCTTCTCCACAGTCAGCTGTTTGGACCGTTCATATTATCTGGCCGCTTAAATGCTGAGGTGTACTTGCATTTTCTTCAAGAAGAATTGCCGCAGCTTCTGGAAGATGTTCCTCTATCGGAGCCGCAAAGTATACTTCCAGCACAATAGCGCGCCTCCTCATTTCCCTTGTACCGTTTCCACCAAAATAAATCATTTCCCTGAGAAATGGATCGGTCGTGGAGGTCCACATTTCTAGCCGCCAAGATCGCCTGAAATATCACCTTTAGATTTTTTAATAATTATGGATAAAATAACTCATGCAATAATTAAATGATAAGAGTAGCTGAAAAAAAAAATATTCTGGTAGACATCAAAGGGATATCTATCCTGATAAAACAGGACAGATAATCTTTAAATAATTGCCAAATCCACTGCACCATTTCCACCTCCAGCAAAACTTTAGCTAACTTGTTAGCTCACATTTTGTTTCGATCGTCTATAATTTTTTTTTTTTTTTATCTTTTCCTGCCACTCTTTTTAACATCTTCTTCTTCTACTGACACTTATAAAGCTATTTTAATCGATTACACTGGTCAACAAAGTTTTTGTCACAAAGCAACTAAATTGACAATCTAGAAGTACTTTTTTCGCTGATTTCAAAAATGTTCTCAGAACTTTTCTATCCCCCTCCGTTTTAATGTTATGCCCTACTTATCATTAGATATTATGATGTACATAATATTGTTACATATTATTATTGATGACTTTCAGTACAACAGAATTGTTAATTATAATATATATTTATAGAGATTAGTCATAACTGAGTACAGTAATTATGTTTGTACAGCAATGAATCATGCTGAAGATTCAGAAATGTGTCACAAATATGACCAATCATAAGAGTTGCGAGTTTCAGGCAGTGTGCATTCATATTTCGGTTAGTAAGCAATCAGATGTGTCTCTAAATTTGTTCATTTGTGTATTTCTTTCTTAATTTACAATTAAGTAATTTTTATGTGTTTAAAATATCAAGTGGCACAATGCCTAGAAACTGTGTAAATAAACCGGATTTTTTTTTACTACATTTGTGGTGATGTTGAAAAATCAACCGCGAATATTTACACCATACATTAAAAAATGTTACGAACCTTATTTCGTATGTAAAGTTGGTGACTAAGATAAGACCTGGGCTCCTCATTATTGTTGTATTACTTGTGTCACTCTTCTTTCAAAATGGGTTAAAGAATCTCGATGCGTGAAATTCGCTATACCAATGATCTGGAGGGAACCAAGAGAACATTGTACAGACTGTTACTTTTGTTTGACAAATGTTTGTGGTATCAATTCTAAATCAAAACGTACTATAAAATACCCCAAATTACCGTCTGCTATCAGACCTCATAGTGATGAATTGCCAGTGCCAAAACCTTCTGAAAGTATACTACTTAGTGATAATGAAACAGAAAATAATTCTGATGATGACTGCTGTGATGATTTAACTAGTGAGCCTTCATTTCAAACTTCAACTTCCGAACCTCATCGTCTAAATCAGGAAGATCTTAATGACACTGTTTGAGATTTGATTTTTTCTAAAAGTCAAACTGAACTTTTGTACTCCATATTAAAAGGTTAGAATCTCCTCCGTTAAAAAACAAAAGTTACTGTATTTAAAAATAGTCAAAATAAATTTTAAAACGGTTTTTCTGTTCAAAATGAAGATGTTTTCTGTAATAATATTTGTTGTCTTATGGAGGCCTTTGATGGTGTTTATTTATAGATTCTTCAAAGAATAGCATGAAAGCTGTACTTTTCCACATTGGAAACAAATTTCCGTCTATACCACTTCCCCACGCTGCCAAAATGAAAAAAAACTTAATGAAAGCATGGAACTGTTAGCGGTCTTCGACATTTTATAACTTATGCAATTCATATTCGAATTATGCTAAATAAGAAAATCTATCAAAATAAATATTTTCGTCAACGAATCGATGGTAATGCGCTTTTTGTCATTTGAATGGTTTATCTTGTGGGAAGTGTCAAATTTATTTTGACTCTCATCACA
The DNA here is from genome assembly GCA_010016005.3 of Zanna intricata. Classification (NCBI taxonomy): domain Eukaryota; kingdom Metazoa; phylum Arthropoda; class Insecta; order Hemiptera; family Fulgoridae; genus Zanna; species Zanna intricata. The sequence goes on from JAAAKQ030494565.1 coordinate 9,587, forward strand.
TTTTATAACAATAATCTATCCCGCATCAATAAATAAAGCTGTGTGTCATATAAGTATTTTACGGTGACAATCCTAGTTTAACGCAAGTAGAATGATCTTATTCTTAAAACTTTGTTCTGCTATCTTTAAATCTAACCGATGTAAATACGGAGAAAATACATTCCTTTCTGAGATTCATCCGGTTATGCCCGGTCGATCTCCATGCGATCGCCATCCACATTTAGATTATCATCGTAAATAACGCGACGACTATGAAGTGTGGACGCGACATAGTATACCGTAAATTCATCTTTCAATACCTGAATGATTTAAGTAGAAATTTCTAAAAATACATATTTACGAAAATACCTCATCCAAATGAATTTGAATTACCTCAGTAATAAAAATAATAATAAAAACTATATACAAGTGAAAAATGATCTAGAATTTATTTAAGTTATTCTGATGTAAATAAATATTTTCCTTTTATTTCAGATATTTCTGAAATAAGCGATTTAATCATGAAAACATTCACTACGTATTTGTAAACGAGCCCTACCAAAGTATCTGAACCGTGCTACGTTTCCGAGGAGTACTATTTATTTTACTGTACGACTATCATACATATATTTCACGAATAAAAGCGATGTCTTAAACAGATGACATCAAATAAACACCGTGCTAAATAATCGTACTCTCCGCCTTCCGTCGCCACTCTTTTAACTATAATGAGCTCGTCTAAAACACCTGCTATTATAATCGTTAAATTTGTAATGAAAACTTTGTGTAATAATAAAATAAATAATTAAGTAAATTTATACAAAATAATACATTCAACATAGATAAATTAATTCATCTCTATATACAACTATCATTGCTTAGAACGCGACTTAAAGTCCGATCACGTAACTTCCTTTACACTGAGTAAAAGATGTTTCCTTCCTTAATTTCCATTATTAAAAGATTTACTCCCACGCACATCAAATAAATGAACGTCAAAAAACATGATCGTACGCATTACCTTTACGAAATAATTACGTTTCAATGTTATATTTACATTTTTAAAAAAATAAAAATATTACAACTATTACTCTTTTACAAAATAAATCAACTATTCTATCGGTAATAGTTGCTAATTTTGATTAATTCACCCACAAATATATAAAAGTACAATGTAAAAATATAAAAAAAGGGGTGATGAGATTCATTATAAATACGTATAATGAAATAATTACACTGTGGCGAGTCTTATATTTTTAAAACACACTAATTATTTTATATTTTAGTCTTCTACAATGTATGTAGAGCTTAGTAAACAGCACGTACTATACACTGCTATATATTAAAGCTGCTGTAACTAAGTTGGTTGTTGCCAATCTTATGATGAGTGAAACTTAACCATTCGTTCTCCCTTTTCAAGCCTCTCTACTTCCTGATTGCCTCGGTGAATAAGACGGTAAAAAAAATAAAGTACAATTTTTAAGAAATACATCGACTGTTACTATCAGGTGTAATGATACAAGTGCGTGTGAATGCCGACTGCAAGGACGACCGATATTAAAATTCAAACCTGTGTTTTCTCTCATCTCATTCGCTACATTAAAGATAACACTAACATAAAGGAATGACAGAGAGGAGAAAGAAAGATATATCGTAAACAGAATTAATACTAAGGTGCGAAATATTTAATGTTGCTCTTTTATTAAATAAATCTTCATCAAGTAGCAAATGGGTTCTGTCATGTACTGCAGTGCTGTGATTTAATCATCGGATGCGAAGTGAATATCATCCGTAACACATTCACTGCGCATCGAATACTGTGAAAATTCTCTTAATTTTTTCCACAACATGAATACAACTTCTTTACTCATTAAGTTATACTACTACATAAACGATTTCCACCTTTTCCATCACTTTACATATGGGATTTCTCTAATGTCTAAGATCTGCAATCTTACACCCATATACATAATCGCTAGATTTAAATAAAATCACAAATTTTGATGTGTATTTCTTTCAAACTTATTGTACTTCCTTATTAAAAAAATATTAACTTTCGAATTATTTTCCTATTTGAGGATAAGAAATTGGCTCCTCATACAATATAGAGTAACTGAGTGATCAATTTAAGATGATTAAAAACTAAACGAAAGGCCTTGCCATTAGGATAGAAGGATATTCATTCTGCATAGTTTTATACGACTGCTGCCCAGTATGCTTCCAAAAGGATTGCGGACATCTAGGAGGACCATCAGGGGAATCGTTCTGGTCCTTCTGGTGTCCGCTCTGCATAGTTCTATCAATTCTAAGGGCATTGACGGTTGATCAGCCCTTTGGAATCGGAATCCAAATTGGGTCCGTACTAAACTATCTTTATCTTCAAACTTTGTGAGAAGCCGCTCTGCCAACATACGTTCAAAAATTTTCCCCAACATGGGTAGTAGACATAAGGTCTGTATGTCCAATTCTGAGGCTCAATCGTAGATTTTGGTATCCGAGCTAATTTCCTTCGCTCCATGACTTGGGAAAACTTCCCGAACTTAATGCATTACTATTACGTCTAGCAGAAGCACAGAAGATCTTACCACTAGTCCTTTCATCAAGCCTCCCAGGATACCACCTGGTCCGGGGCTTTATCTGGTTTAGTCTAGCCGCTGCCCATTTTACCTACTCCAGCCCACATCTACGAATCTTTGTCGTTGAAACCTCTATCCGAACTTATTCTGTAACTTCAAACAAATCGTGGATTGCGCGTCTAGCCTGTTCTCCTGTGAAGCGTGGAAGAGGTTTACAAACTTTTTTCGGCAGTATTTTATAAGCGAACCCCCAAGGGTTATCGTTTAATTCTTCTGTTAACTTCTTCCAAGAATTACGGTTTGCAGTTTTAATCGCCGCGCATAAGTGGCCGCTTGAGTTTTTATACAAGGTTTCTGCTCTGGCTGTGTTTCCTCGCTGGTTTCCTCTGCTCTGTTGTAACTTATGCCTAGCTGCTAGTGTCGCCGAACGCAGTTTATCTATCTCAGTATTCTACCAATGAACCTGCTACTTTCTACTGGATCTTTTAGATCGAATTTCTTCGATTATTTCGGTTATTATGTTTAGAAATTGGTCGGGATCCCAGTCCTATCATGAACCCGTCTTCATAGCCTCTATATCTGTGAACTTATCAATCTGTGTTCTTGTGGGCTTCCATTTAAATCTCGTGCTCATCCTTGCACCACTCCAAAATTGAAATTGAACTAGATGGCGAAATGATCACTAACAAATTCGTCACCTATTACCTCACAGCCTGTAACTTAGGTAGGAGACTTTCTGAAACCATGGTTATGTAAAACACCGAACCTGCACCTCTTCCTACAACAGTTACCATACGAGGCTTGTTGATTGTAAAGAGATCTAGTGCATTATATACTGCCGGCAGCTTATATCCCCTACGGGTCGACCGAGCCCCCCTCGCAGCTCAACACATTCTGCATTGAATGTCTGTCATCAGAGAGAATGATCGCTCTCTCCCCGGCTCTAATGAAAATTTATAAATCTCGAAGGAAGTTGTCAAACATCTCCTCCGTACAATTTGGCGAGATGTATTCGCACACGAGAACACATTCTGGCAGTGTATGCCACAAATCCTTTGTTTATCACAACCTCTATTATCGCGAAACGGTTTGAGTTGTTTTTGATCGCTACTTCTTCCTCTAAGTCGATCCACCAGTCCTGGTCGGTAGCTGTTAATAATTTGTAACGAATAACGAATTGGTATATTCGGCTCCGTGGTTAATATGAAGTTGACCTCACCATTCAACGCAGACACACCAATTGGTGTGCTTCTGTTCTTCTGTTCACGTTTATGAGAATGTACCTCATTTTGATTTGTGTTGACATAACCGGCCTCCAATCCGGTGTCCAAATTTACCACAATCCAACCATTAGTGCGGTTCTGCACAGTCTTTAATTTTTTATTCTGTCCTCCGGCACCTGAAGCAAAAACTAGTGCAGTCAGGCTTCCTGCACGCTGCAGGGTACCAAAGCCCCAACATTTGTAGAACCGTATCTCTTTTACTCTTTGTTCGATGGAGCAAAAGTGCCATCCTACTTTTATTTGTTGCAGCTTCTTCAGTAAAACAGCCCCTCCAGTCGGCATCAAAACTGTGGCCCTCTGGGTTTGACCAAACCTTAATCTGGGCCTCTTCTTTAAACTCGTCTTTTATTGCTCTGGAAGTCCGATTCAATTGCATCCATGTCCAGTTCTTTAACGTAGAATGCAACCAATTTGCCAGAATTCGGCCTGTCTGAGACCACTGCATTTTCCATATTCGATCATAGGTGATTGATCATTTCTTCTTCGGAGGATCCAATTACTCGTAATTCGATAGTTTCGGATCTACCTTTTTTCATCGATACAATGTCATCTCCCATGTCGTTACGATGGTTCCTTTCACTTTTTTAAGTAAATCGGCATATGAGGCGCCAGCTTGACTCACTGATACCAATTTGGTAGGAGGTCTAGACAGTGTTTTCTTTATAAATTTCCAGTCTATTCTACTTAATAGATATTTCTCTTCCTTATTATCTCTTCTCGTCCAAAACTCTAAGATTTTACAAAATATGTCTCCTGTAACATCTCCAGAAGCTCGCCACTCTCAGATTTCCTAGCGCCTGCCACATATGCCTGCCGAACTCATCCTGGCTTTCAGCTAATACTATAACACACACAGTACACGTGTTTTCATCTCGGACTTCCAAATAAGATATCTCTGTGTTGCACGAGTCTCTAAATAATGTGCCACCGGGTAATAAGCCATCGGAATCTATCCGCTTACTTATTCCCGGAGCCAGGTCGCTTATTCTATCCGCGTATGTGTTTTTTACATTTTAGTAAAATAAATGTTTATAGAAATGCAATAATTTCGGGGGGGGGGGCGAAAATGTATCGGATCGGAACTGAAGGAAAACATTTGAGGGGTCAGAATGTTTGGGAGGTCCGGATCGATAAAGATCCGGAAGGGGTAAAACTGAAGGGGACTGGAGAAAAATGAAAAGGAGGGGGAAACCCTTTATATAGCTTAGTATAATTTAGAAAAAATTCTTACCAAAAGAAGATTCTTCGTAAAATTTTTACAAGCCCTTGTTTATTGTTTCAACTATTACGTCATTTACTTGACCATTCTTGTCGTAGGAATTAGAATAATTCAGTGAAGATCACTAATATATGAGTATAACCTCAATACTAAAATATTAGGAAAACTAGTTTATACCGTAAATAAACACCATTAAAATGTTAGTAGTAAATTAATACTGACCCGTGTTCACACACAAACATTTATTCTGTAACGAAAGGTTAATACAAACACAAAAAAACATCCGTGTTGAGCACTTTATAAGAGTTTTAGAGGTTTTTATAGTGTACTACTGCGCCTATAAAAAAAACTCTAATAAAACAATCAATCCTTGTCCAAAACTCACAAAAGTTTATATACGTGTCCAACAACCACCAACCGACAAAATCTCTATGACAAACCGAAAGAAAAAACCAATCCAAAATGCAATGAAACCCAGAGCTACAAATAGAACGTCTTACTCGATCGAACCTCTTTTGACTAACCTCATATTGTTAGTATTAAATTACATATTAAAATTTGTAAATATATAAATTGATGTGAATAGATAAATTATTTTACATAATATATATTATCTATATTTATGTATTAATTGCATATTTAATACATATTATATTACATTGTGTAGTATCACTGCAGCAATAAAAGAATATTATTTTTTTTTTTTAAATCTCGTTATTATAAATACAGTAATTAATTTAATGAATAGATGGATTCATTTTTGCGTGTAATGCAAATAAATTAAGGGTTTCTTATTAATACTAAAATACACATTCGAATCGACTATAATTGGAATATCGCCTATAAATATCATTTCTGGCAAGAACAGCTACCCACAGACACAAAGCGAAGCAAATCGTATTTAAGTTAATTTTTAGAAATAGTATCAGAGATTAATATTGTAGTAATTCAATCAACAAAAGTTATCAACTGAACATCATCTAAACCGAAATAAACGATTAAAAATTCAGGTCAAATTGTGCCTCCGTTTTTCAAAATACCCATCAGTTCTTTAGTTAATTGATTAGCCTAAGAAGTCTACATATAGATTTCGTATTACATACAAAATTTTATTCTAAAATTACACATACTTACTTTTTATTAAAATATAATTTTTCCTGTCTGCTTTAAAGGAAATAAAATAAATGATAAAAATCGAGGGAAGATCAGGAAGTCGTAATAAGGAATCTTGTTCCAAGTACAACAATCTGATGTTACACGTTATTGAAACGTTAATTGATCATGAAGCAAGTCTTGAGTCTTGATTTGAATTCTTACTTCCTTGTACGAAGTAAAGTAACTATTGTAATCGCGAAAAATTTCGGTTTCCAGATTTCAACGGAAATACCCATTTTGACCGTCCCTGAATTCATTTTGACTAATTTCGGCTTAATGTTTGTACGTATGTACGTATCTTACATAACTCAAAAACGATTACTCATAGAAAGTGGACATTTTGAATTCAGGACTGTTGTAACATCTAGTTGTGCACCTCCCTTTTTGATTGCTACTGAATGAACCAAATGTGTCCAAAAAAGCCAAAATTCCAACCAAAAAAAAAACTCAATTTCGGACTTTTTTTTAACTGTAATAATAAGCCCTCATTAAGAGTTTTTCAACAATATATTGTAAGTAGTACTTATTTTCATTGGTTCCAGAGCTACAGCCAAATAAAATTTTAATTAATGAAATATTTGGATCTTAGAAGAGGAAGGCACATCGGTTCGAATCAGCTTCATCATTATTTTTTTTTAACTTTTTTTAAACATTTAAATACATTGATTTACTAATAATATTAACCTCTGAATATAAAACAGTTTTTACGATAAATAATAATTTAATAATAACAATAAAAATAAAAAAAAATCTACTGTGGACACCACATAACTTTCTTGTACGCCTATTTAATTACATATTCACATTTTTTTTTTTTAAATGAGGGCATATTTCTGCAGTTAAGGAAAAGGCCAAAATCCAAATCTTTTTTGGATTTTGGACTTTTTTTGACACTTTTGGTTCAATCGATTACAATCATAGTGGAGGTAAACAACTAGATATTACAAAGCCCTAAATCTAAATGCTAATCTCTCAATGCTAATCCTTTCTGAGTTATGCAAGATATGTAAAAACGTACGTACGTACAGAAATCACGCAGAAACTAATCAAAATGGACATTTCAGTTGAAATCTGAAAACCGAAATGTTTCGTGATTACAATACTTCCTTGTACGAGAACAAGGAAGTAAAAATAAGAAAAGATAAAAAAAATTATTAATGAAATAAAATTTTATCTACTTTTTATTTAAAAAAAAGTGTATGTGTAATTTAATAGGCGTACAAGGCATTTTGCGTCCTCATCAGATTTATTATGATGCGAAATATATTCTATATATCAATTAATTTCAATGCATTCAACAAGGATAACACTGCACATTAAAACAAATTCAACATAGTTTTTTTATTTTTTTTTTTTAACTGCAATGAATTGGAATACATTTGATCAAAATAAATTAACGATTCGAAAAATAATTCTAAAAATATATTAACGCATTTTCAGCCAATTTTCTCTTCCAGGAAAATTTAAACTTCTATTTATAATTTAATCATTTTCAACCGATACCACATAATTATTCATTTTCAAGGAATAAGTAGTGTGAGAAGAATAGATATCTTTATTTTTAATAATTCTTATTTGAATCATTCGTCAGATACATTCCAGTTGGACGTAATAAAGTTTTTTGATCTCGAAAGCAGGCTAAAGAAAAACTCTACCCTACGTGTCTCCGTGCATTGCAAATATTGAGAAGGCACTCATCAATTTAAGTGTAATAAAAAGTTTACATTTTAAGGATTATTTTAATAAAACTAAAAAGTAAAGAAAAAACTGTTTAAGAATCAAGCGACTGAAATTAGAGATGACCGAGAATAAAAAGGCTCCTGTATGGAGAAAAATATGAAAAGCATAAACTTATTCCTTTTGCTCGTCGACTTTTTATACGGTCGAAAGAAAAAAGAATCTGAAAAAGGTTTTGAGAACAGATAATTTTACAAGGAGAGAAAATGCAGATATAAGACTTTCTGTAGATGTTCTTTTAACTAAAGTTAAAATAGGGCGGAAGAATTACTGAACGGTATGAATAGATTGAGACGAGATTATAACACACAACATTAATTATAAAATAATATTACAAATAATTTGTTTAAAAACTTGACGTAAATGAAGAACATTAAATACAAAAGCGTATTCAATAAAAATCACTTTACAGTAAAATTTGAATAATCACAAGAACAATAAATACAAAAGAAAATTAAATTTGTAATAAACGTATAGAAAATCATCAGCAGAACTTATTGCGTGTAAAAGAACCATTACAGGTTAATGAAGCGTACAGTTCTTAAAAAAAAAGGTACCAAGTAATTATACATAAATTTAAATATTACCTTATCCAGAAACCAGCAATATTTGTGCTTTTTCTAACAAAGCACAAATCATTCAGTAAAATAACGCTTTCAAACCGATATCTATCTGTAAAAAAATTACAGGTGTAATAGACATAAGAACACAAAGGAAAGGACATATAATCTTAGTATACATACATAGAACAAAGGTTATTTATATCATGTAAACGAAGATAAATGTGAGCAAAATATTAGAACAGTTACGAATACATAACACGCCAGAAATTAAACAATTTTTTATTTAGGAAGGAAAATTACAAACAATAATAAAAGGAGGGAGAGCATTCAGGGGAAAAAAATGTCATCGTACATAAAATTTTTAACTAGGAAAAAATTACAAACAATATTTGCATGGACATATTAGAACATGGATAATAGAAAAACCAGAAGGATAAAGGACTTGGTTTCTGAAATAACGTTTAAAAAACTCTTGAAAAAGTTTTTCTAGAAGTTGAATGTCGAAAATTAAATCTGTCGATAGAGTACGGTATGAAGAAATTATATAACAAATACGTTTAATAAATGCGATACTTGGGTTAATTAATGTATTAAAACAAAGCGAAGAAAGTAAATATCATGCAAAAGGAGATAACGTCAAGGGAACATAAACGGAATAATTAAAAATTTATAAGTACATTTTCAAGATAACGTACTACAGATAGGAGTGAGGGTACTTTAAGTTATATGTTTTCATTTTAAAACATGATATGTTTTTAATTTAAAAATATATTTACTTACTTTTTAAAAATATAGTTTATGCATATTAATTTCAATACGTGCATGCGCGCGCACTCATTACAGAATTATCGTCATGATTATTAATAGTTATTAATAGCAATAGTAGGAGCTTCTGTATTCAGTACATGAAAAAATATTTACTCTTTAAAGACAGATTAAAGTTTTCAAAAAATAAGACCTCATTGAAATGAATATATCGATTGCATTTAATAAATAATTAGTGAATAAGTCGGGTACAAATCTATGGGAAAAGAGAAAAGGAACGATGATACTTGTTGGGAGAAGAGCAAATAAATGGAACCGTTATAAATACGTCGATGTAACTACGAAGATAGAGGCAAGACTTAAAAATATCGAATCAACCGGGATCAAAGCAGGGTTAAAAGAACTAAGCGGAAATTTCGGTCGGGTGCTTGAGCGTCGGGAAATTTCTATGGAACTCCGCCAACGTCTGTCTACGTCAAATGCTATAACACAAGCCTTACGCTAATACATCTACAGACGAACAGTACCGTTATTTTTATAAGTTTCTTAGAAAAATGTAACTAAATTATGTGTTCATTAGTGACTGAAATGAATGTAACGTAACGTTGTTCAGAATAAATATTTAATGAGAAGTTACATCGAATTTTATATTCAGTACCTTAATGCTACCGTACGTTAACAGGAATATATAAATTGAACGATACTACTTCATAACAGTGTATTTCTCGACTGCGTTTTATAACTGAAAAAAATATATATCTAAAAATACTTAAAAACATTTCATTACATAAACAAATAAATTATTAGAAAAATATATCCATTAAATTTGAGTAAACTTAGTGACGTTAGTAAGCTTCAATTCAATCTTTTCAAAACATAAATGTTTCTTCAAAATATTAAATATTGCTGTATGTTTACGGTTCAACAAGAATATTAAGAGTACAACAAACGTAAAAATATCTAATAAATACTATTTATTACTCTAATAATACATAAAATTTCTCTGTAAGAACAATCTGCAGTAGTTAGATCTATATTCTTGAAAAATAGTTTCAAATGAGAAGGGTCCTACACGTTATAAAAAATTAATATAAATAAATAAATTATAATTAATATGATTTAATTTTAATTTAATTTAATTTATGTATATATATATATTTTTTATTTGAAATGCATATTTAATGTGAAGATTAAATTCACAAATAAAAAAATAAAATTTATTTAATGACAATTTAATTATAATTACGAAAATAAAGTCAAATTTACTAAAAACGTTATAATGATTGATAGACATTAATAAATAGGACATCGATAATAAAATAACAATAGAATCAGCTGTAATAAATAAAATGATAACAATAAAATAATAATATAACAATATATAGATAATATTATTAATATATATAGATATAGTATAATATATAGATATATAAGCTAATATATATAAATATATTAATATATAGATAATAAAATAACAATAGCATAAAAATAGAACTGACCCTTCAAATATTATTATTTTTACGGTTAAAGAACTAACCTACACTTCATGAAAGAATAGAATATTGTTAATTTCACTCCTAATTACAGTAACTCATCGAACTGCTTATTTTCAACAAATTTCCAAAATGGAATACTCTTGGAAGTACTTTTCACTCGTTATCATACGCTGCGCCGAACTCGGCCTTGCAAAACTATTATTCTGTCCGGAACGGAAGGCAAGGATATCGGAGGGTGCAATATCCTTCTACTTTTCGCAGTATACGGGCTTGCGCCCTTGGTTGCTGTGTAATTCTAATGTTCTGGCGGGTATACATAAGTAACATGGCTTTGATTCGTTTTGGAAGTTTGGATTGCGTTCCGATACCTTGGAGGGTTTTGTTCGGTTAGGACCCAGCGGTTAGATATGCTTGTTTGCTTATCATCCGCGACGCCTCCTTTTCCGCCCAGAGTGGGCAAAAATCCCTTTGTTTTTTTACTAGGGGAGGCGCTTCCTCTTGAGAAGGTGTCGGAGGCGATTTCGGGACCTACCCTTTAAAGCATATGGCTTTCCGAAGCCAAATGTGGTTGTCCGGGCAATTTCAGAGCATTCAGCCCCGAGTCAGGATTAAGGACGAGGATGATAGTGGGGTATCTTCCTCATCTTGTTGGCGTCTGTCTCCCTTTGTTTCTTCTA
>JAAAKQ030494576.1:0-12244 GCA_010016005.3 Zanna intricata
GACTATTCCAGGATGCCTTAATACGTGGCCTATAAGTCTGTCTCTTCTTTTAACTATATTTTTCCAAATGCTTCTTTGGTCATCGATTAGCCGCAACACCTCTTCATTTGTCACTTTATCCACCCATCTGATTTTTAACATACTCCTATAACACCACATTTCAAAAGCTTCTAATTTTTTCTTCTCAGGTACTCCGATCGTCCAAGTTTCACCTCTCTATAAAGCAACGCTCCAAACATATACTTTCATAAATGTTCTCCTGATGTTTAAATTAATTTTTGATGTAAGCAAATTACATTTCTGACTGAAAGCTCGTTTCACCTGTGCTATTTGGCATTTTATATCGCTCCTGCTTCATCCATCTTCAGTAATTCTACTTTCCAAATAACAAAATTCTTCAATAAGGAACATCCTTGTCGGACTCCCTTTTTCATTACCGCTTCTTTTGTATATTCTTCAATTATTACTGTAGCAGTTTGGTTCCTGTAAATGTTAGCAATTATTCTTCTATTTCTAGACTTGAACCCTAAATTTTTTTAAATGTAGAACATTTTATTCCAGTCTACGTTATCAAATGCCTTTTCTAAATCTATAAATGCCATGTATGTTGGTTTGTTTTTCTTTAATCTTCCTTCTACTAATAATCTGAGTGCTAAAATTGCTTCTCTTGTTCCTATTCTATTCCTGAAATCAAATTGGTCTTATCCTAGCACTTCTTCCATTCTCATCTCAGATCTTCTGTACAGAATCCTTGTTAAGATTTTTCATGCATGAGTAGTTAAGCTCAAGTTGTCATGTAGTAAGTTAAGTAATTGTTCAATATTCTTCACATTTATTTGCTCCTGCTTTCTTTGCAATGATGAAAATAACACTCTTTTTGAAGTCTGACATAGAACTTCCTCTTTTTCATAAATATTACACACTAGTTTGTATCATCTATCTATTGCTTCTTCGCCTTCACTGCACAATTATTTTGCTGGTATCCTGTCTATTCCAGGAGCCTTTCTGCCATTTAGATCTTTTAATGCTCTATTAAATTCAGATATCAGTATTGCATCTCCATTTTCATCCTCTTCGATTTCCTCTCCTTCCTCGATAACACTAGTTTTTAATTAATTTCCTCCATATAACTCTTCCTAATATTCCACCAACCTATCGATCTTTTCTTTCGTATTATAAATCGGTATTACATCTTTATTTAACACATTATTGGCTTTTAATTTATGTACCACAAAATTCTCTTTTACTTTCCTGTATGCTCCATCTATTTTCCCAATGATCATTTCTCTTTCAACTTCTGAACACTTTTCTTTAATCCACTCTTCTTTCACTAATTTGCATTTCCTGTTTATGGTATTTCTTAATTACTTTCAAAATTTTTTAAACAGAAAACAATTTTGACAAATTATAAAATGTATATGTTTTAATGTTATAAATTCAATACCAACTGAAGATATAGGATCCTGTGAGAATCAGTAACTGGAAATAAACTTTGTAAGTTTAACTTATCTAATTAATGTGTTTTCATGGATTATATTTCATATATATATATATAATTTTACCATAAAAACAAAATAGCTTTCCATAACTTTTAATTTCCACTGTCTCCTTCAAAGTAGTCGCCTTGGGCATTGATACCAGCGTTTTTCCCATGATTCCATGCATCCCAAGAAGTCTGCAGGTGTAAGTGTTTGAAGCACGTTCTGCGTTTCTTCATGAATCTCCTCAATTGTGTTAAAACAACGGCCTTTCAATTGAAATTTTTTTTGGGAAAGAGAAAAAAGTCGAACAGGGCAAGGTCAGGGTAATAGGATGGGGAATCACTACTGTCTTTTTGGAAGCCAAGAAATTCCAAACGGCTAGCGAATGTGTGCGGGAGCACGTTGTCATGGTGCTTACCCCACAGATCTGAATGTTTGCGCCTAATGATTTCACGTAACCGCTTCAAAACTTCACAACAGAACATCCCATTGACAGTTTAACCAAGAGGAACAAGTTCCTTATGGATAATGCCTTTAATGTCGAAAAAACAATCATCATGGACTTCACGTTACTGCCAACTAGGTGTGCTTTTTTGGGCTGCGGTGAACTTGGCGACTTCCACTGTGATGACTGCTACTTAGTTTCAGGGTCATATACGTACACCCATGTCTCATCACCAGTTATGATGTTGGAGATAAAGTTAAGGTCATCTCTTGCTGAATTTTTCAATTCACTACAGACACCTACGCGATTTTGTTTCTTGTCTCTGTTCAATAGTCTTGATACGAATTTTGCAGCAATGCGTCTCATGTTCAAATTGTCCAACTAGATGTGTTGCAGTGACTCATATGACATTTGTACGATTGCACAAACATCATAGATTGTTTGTCCGTAGACAAAGAGGTTATTGTTGCAGATCGTAATCTGCAACAATAACCTCTTGCACTTTTGCGATTTTTTCCGGTGTTGCGCTTGTTGATGGTCTTTCTGAATGCTCACTGTCATTGCTCGTTCATCCATCTTTGAATTGTTTATACCACAAAAAAGTTTTACTTTTACTCATAGCATTGTCACCAAATGCTTCCACAAGCATGCGATGGGTTTCTGCACCAGTTTTTTTAAGCATGAAGGAAAATTTGATGCAGGTTCTTTGCTCTTTAAAATCTGCCATTTAGATCTTGGCCGAAGCAGTAAAACACAACGTTACACAACCGCACGAAAGTCAACAATGCAGCCTCTCACAGTCACAGCTTTTGGAACACTGATTCACAAGGAGTACTGTCAGCCACAACTAGCGGCAGCAGGTCATACCAGCAATGGTTCACGCGCGAAATTAAAATTTTCCGACCTTTTGGGTAGCACCTCGTGTGTGTGCTATATATATACACACATAAAATCACTAGAAAATTTTCAAACTTGTGAAAATTTTTAATTTTAAAATTTTTCATCTACAAACTTTATGAATAATAAAAAAATGACTATCAACTTCATGTTAAATGAATTGGATAACATACAATAAATATTATCATTAACAATTGGAGATTATTCTATTCCTAAATTAAAGACTACAATTTTTTTTAAATCCTTAGACAGTATTTCATGTAATCCAGAAAACATTACATCAAAACTAAATATTTACCTTAAAGGATCCATCAGTATTAACGCATTGAGCATTTTGATCACAACCTCCATTGTTAGTTAGACACTCATTGATATCACGACAATTAACCCCATCACCAATAAAACCATCACGACAACGGCATGCAAAGGAGCCCTAGAAAATATAATAAAATAAAGTAACAATAAACATTCAAATGAAACTAACAACACAAACAAATATTGAAATTATTTTTATACTATAAAAAAATAACATTGAGATTAAGATGAACTTTACTGTTATACTAAATAAGTAAAAATAACTAGATACCAGTAAGAAATTTCTTGTTTTCTTAATATTAAAAAATAAATTTAACTGCAGTTAAGGTTTTTTCGTTCAAAAAATAGATTTTTTATAATTAAAGAAATAATTCCTATTTTCACGTAAAATAACAAATCATCCATCTTCTTTTTAACACTAGAATTAAATCCATACATAATTTTCCACATTTAGCAACCAATTATCAAACATTTTTCACACTTCTGTAGTAAAACAGTTAGATCCATTCAGTGGTTTAAAGAATACAGTACATTTTAAATTAATTAACCACATGTTAAAAAAGCTAATCATATATACCAGTTAATTCAAAAAGGACATCACAACTTTAAAAGCATATAAATATTTGTTGTGATAACTTATAGATTCAGTTGAGGTCTCATTTCATAGCAAAACAAGTCAAAATTTTTGACTCATTTAGTTCATTAGTACCAAATTTGAACACCAAGGCTGAAACTACTGTTGTTAAAAATTGATACATTTCCCGGTACAGAATATGTTCACTGTGTGTTTTGTTTCAGGATTTACAGTCAGCAACTGCAGTTCAATGTAATTTTCATATAGAGTATAAGATAGGGAGCCTCATATTAGGAGGCTCCCTATCTTATGCACCTCTGGCTTTTGTACCACCTTTGCCTGCTGATCTTGTTGAGCTACTTTGAATTAACGCCTGCAGAGGTAATACCCAACTTGCTGGCTATAGTTTGGAATGAAATTAACTTTAAGTGGGATGTACATTGCTTTACAAATAGAAGCCATATTGAACCAATGTAAATGACTACGTTTATGTTTTTATATTTATGAAGTCCTTTTTGAAACACCTGTAATAAATAATTTTTATATATACTATTTATGACAATATTGTTGTTGAATAATTTCATCTAATCAGTAGGATCTTAAATCTCAAAGAGATTGAAACACATCATAAATTCAAAAATATGCATAGAAATTTAAGCATCAAACTTACATCTTAAGCTTAAATATTTGACAACCTGTTCAAAAGTAAACCCACAACTTAGGAAAAAAAAACAAGTTTTATCAACATTTTTTTATGTGTGATATTAAAATACCTGTCAATTAATCATAACCACAGGCAGCTGTGTTTGAGCCATTCTTGTAATGTGTTCCAACCCTGGATCTTTGCACTTTTAACAAAGTCTTCACCCTATATAATCATATTCAGTTACTAACTTATTGAATTTATCACTCATTACTTTGCAAAACAGTCCCAGGCATTTCCCTTAGACTCTTGTTTTAAATATTTGGAACCAATTTTAGTCCATTTCAGATTCAGATCTAGTTCCAGTGTCTGAAGACTGCCAAACCACAGTTACAACAAAATTTGCTTTATTAGAAGTTTGTATTCTTTTATTAAAACAGAAACTTAAACTATCACTTGTTCTCAAAGACTAAGATATTTCAATCCACAAAATTCTTTATCATCTATTATTAAATCTATAGGAACCCTTCTAGTGAGAACTGGAGATGCCTCAAATGTCTTGTTTTTACTAGCGTAAATTTAGTTCATTTTATATGCTTCTGTTTCCATAATTTTAATGATTTCTTTCATTAGAGTAACAACTCTAGTTGTAATAACCTCATCAATCACAAATAACCTTAGGTTTATTTTATCACTAATACTAACCAGAGACCTAATTAAAAATAACAGACCATACTCAAATTACCTTGTTTCAGTCCAACGTTGATTTTGTTTTTCTAATTCTATAACTCACTCTGATGCTTCATATGGCATTTCAGTAAGCTGACTTTTTTTGGGGATTATATAGATTGTATAGGAAGTGTTGACCTAATTTAAGGAACAAATTCAGGATATCATAAATAAAAGAGTTTCATATGGACAAATGGCAAATAATAATAGGAATTAATTCAATTAGTGAAGAAAGTGAAAACAGGCACAAAATTGTCAGACTGCATAATTTTCATGATCCACTTTAACAATTTCATCTTTATCTCAGCCTTTAGCAACTGATGATTTGAACAAATAAGATATTATTTTATTTATAATAAAAGGCTTAAAATTTTATCTAATGAAATATAATTCAATATACTGTATGTATATGTATTTACAGACCTGTTAATGATTTAAACATTCTTATGGCTGCCGTTTTGAAATTTTCGAAGGCAAGACTTAAGATATTTTCTTTTATAAAAGATGAGTAAATTTAATTAAAGTATCTCAATCCATTCTTAAGATATAAATTTTTATTAAAAAAAAAAAAAAAACAAACAAAATGGCAGTCAGAGGGGAAGGGGAAATGAAGCAAGTGAGGGCATTTGTTCACATAAACGTTTTTGTTCATTTTGATGACCTGAATCAGTTCCCTTACATTTGGACCAACAACTTTCTGGACACTCAGTATAATCCTTTTCTTAACTTCTATTAACATTATCAAAAAAACTAGCTTAAAAATGATTAAAAAAATATCCAGATCTATGATTAAGATGGATGGATTTAGATGATTAGATTTTTTTTTTAATCATCTAAATCAATTAAAAAATTTAATCATCTAAATCCATTCTGGTATTCTCAGAGTAAATTTTCAATATACTCATTCAGTCTTCTAAAATGCTTAAAATATGTTGTATATCATACTCAGCAGGATTATATCTGTAAGTTCTTACTTATAATTGCATTTCTCCCTTCATAAAATATTTCACGATTCCTTTAAGAATTCACATAAATCCTCTTCTTACATCAAGAATATTAGTTCTAAAAATTAATCCAAATTTCAGTCAGCCTTATGAAATCTGTAATCTTCCACTAAATATTGTTATTATGCAGTCCCTGCACTAAATATTTCACTTATTCCAGAATGGGGTGGGCTACCTCTCTTTTTTTCTGTTTTACCTCTGGAACTACCATAAGGTATTACTTCAGAAGATGAATGAGGATGATATGTATGAATGTGAATGAACTTGCCTTGTACAAGGTAGGTTACCTGGTCATCTGCTTCCTTAACACACAATACACTTTCATGATCTACTTCCCTTAAGGATCTTCCTCTTCATTTACAATTGAAAAACTTTTTTTTTAACTTGTGGCAAATTTCCTTATTTTATCAACTGCACTATAGAAATTCTTAATATCAACTACCTTATTTAATTTTTATATCTCCCTTATCATATATTTCAGTGGTTCTCTGTTTTTTCTGCGCTGGCCTTCTTTTCTTGTAGTTTTAAACATTTGTCTTCTCTTTATGGGTCATTCTTTGTTTCTTTTCATTCTTTTCCTTCAAACCCTTCTTGCAGTCTTCATTAAACCATTCTACCCTTCTTACTCAAATTAACTCCTTTGTTACTTCATTTACTCAATATTTGATAGATAAATGGATAAAATCTAAAATCTATCAATTGCATGATTCAAACTAATATTTCCATTTTTTTTTTGTCCTCAAAACATTCTATGTTATTTAGTTTATTTCTTGAAATTTTTTAATATTCCTTCTTCCATTCCCTCCAATTTTTCAGAGTCCATCTTGTTACACTCATTCTTCGCTTACTCTCATTACAATGCATATCTTTCTATCACTACTGCAATTACTATGAAATGATCTGGATTACAGTGAGTGAACAGCAACTTCTAATACTACCAAATTTGTTGACCAGATGAATGCAACCTTTTGTTTACCAGTATACATACTGATAAAACATTACTAATCATTTATAAACTAAATACTAAATTAACCTTTATCTGATATATCAGCGTAAGATTTAGTGACTTCCAATGACCTAAATTAGCATATGTGTTGAAACTATACATACCAAGCAAAACCCTTCAACAATTTTCTGAAAAGAATTCTATCAAGATATTCATTTCTGTTAGATTTCAGTATAATGTAAATTCACTGGCAATTTTTTTTACTGAAGAATGTTTTTAACTTTCAGCAGAAAGATCAGCTTCAGCTTTCAGAATTGGGCATAGTAAAGGCTTCTGATATGTTGATTTTGTAGATCCTGATGGTCAAATATTTTTTAAACATCATTAACAGTGACAGCTTCAAGATGCAACTAATCTTTCTGCAAAAAAACTTGTGCTTCAGGAATAATTAAAGGCGATGAAACCTGATGCTTTCAGTATAACCCAGAAACAAAATGTCAGAACATATAGGAAATATTTTTTGAGTAGGACATACCAAAAAAAAAAACATGCATGTCAAATTTGTAGTTCATAAAGCAAGACCATGCTGATACTATAATGGGATGGTTAATCATGAATTAATTGAAGAGGGATAAATGATAAGCCAACAACATAAAGATGCTGAAAAAACTTCAAAATTTTCTGCAGAAGAAAAGAACTGAATTGTAATCTGGCAAATAAATCACACATCACAACAATGTGTTAAGCTATGATATATTCATTGTGAGAGAAACGCTACCCAAAAAATTAATTACCATACAAGATCATTGATGAAGATTTTCTGACATCACAATTACAAAATTTTTTCATGACATTCATGATAAATGTTAATCTCACTGTAAAGAAGTTCAAGAAAATTCCAGAAAATATTACCAGGCCGGAATCCAGAAATGTGGAGCATTATCTAAACCAGAATACAGATGCAAAAGAAGAGTATATCAAACATAAGAGTACATCAATATACACAGTCTGAATGTATGCTTTTTATAGATGCATACCAGGAATTAAAATGTAACATATCATATAAAACCTGTACAAGAATCAGGTACCAGTGATCAGAGTAGAAGATGAAGCCAATCTGTAATCAGGATATGTCTCTTGTCTCTATTGCTTTAATACTTTATACTGTATACAAATAACACAGGAACTGATATGATAAATCTGACTATTGAAGAACTATCCAGGAAGAAAAAATTAAAATGTTTAAAATTACTGATTACTTTGTACTTTTGGAAAAAATCAAAATTGATGAGTAGAAATTCTGAATGGCAGGGATTTATTGCTAGGAAAGAAATTCAGTTTAAAAGTAAATTGAGAGTAAAACAAAGGTAATGAAATAAAACAAAATTTAGTATAATGGGGAAAATAAATGTTATGAAAGAATAATGTAATATACTGGAAGTTAATCGTCTCATGAAACCGTACAGTAAATATAAATATGAATTCAATATGTTGAATAATATCTTAGTAGTTTAGGCTGAATTATTCTGTCACTCCCACGTGCAAGTGCAATTATTGCTCTATGCATATAATAATGTACTGTAAGCTACACCTATCTGGTAACATGGCATGTCAATGAAAAAAAAAATAAAATTTTTGCTGAGCCTTTGTTACTCATTTTTAATAACAGAACATCAATTGTAATGCTTCACACCATTATTCAGTCCAATGAAAGGAAGTATTTCAGTATATCTTATAGTGTTACTCTGTACGGTATGGTAAAGTTATTATTATTTTTATGATAGTTTTATTCAGTTTGTTTTCATTTTAATTTACCCGTGTTTTTATGCCAATCAGGTTTTAACAGTGAGTGCTTTTGTCATGAAAAAAAAAAAAACCAGGAAAACCCTTAAGTAACTATAAAAAATAATCAACAATGTACATATAATCTTAAAACAAGATAACCCTGAAACTGCAGTCAGATGCAGATTAATGAAAGAACAATTTTTAATGTAAGAAAGAAACACAAAATTGATGGCTAACCTTACATCATACTAAAATTCAATCAATTTTTTTTCATGTTTAAAAAAAATATCCTTTATTGATCTAGTGTGAAGATCACACATGGCATACAGATTCTTCATGGAATTGGTCGGATTCTTCATGGCATATGGAATATTTAAGAGAAATTAAGCAATTTCATGAAAAGGGTAAAAAAATTTATCTACATGAAACTTAGGTTAATGCGAGACATGTACAGGAAAGGGTATGAGTAGATTAATAAACTAAAGAGCATAAATAAAGATGCTTTTATGAAAAATTTGTCAACTGAGGTGAAAACCCTAGTTGGTAAAGGTAAACGATTAATAATAAACACATGTCAGAAGTGACAATGGGTTTTTGAATTGAGGTTTATGGGTATTTAAATCCTGATCTTTCCAAGAGTATCACAGTAAAATGAATGGTAACAATTTTATACACTGCTTTAAAAAAATTGCCAAAATTATTACTGAAGGATCTGTCATAGTAACTGATAATTCTATCATTCCACTGCCTGAAAACCCCAAAATCAGAAATTGCTGATTGTTTAAAATTGAAGAAAATTGCATACTTTGGAGACATGTTAAAAGTAAAACTTAAAATTATAAAATCAGTTAATACAATATATTCATAATCAAGTAGATGAAACTACAAAATAAAAAAAATTGTATTATGTTGGACTTCTCTACACTATTACAATTTTAACCCGACAGAACTAATACGGGCACAAGTCAACGGCTACATTGGGAGTAATAACACAACATTTAAGTGATGTAAACATTTTTTATTGAAAGAATACATTAATAGAGTACATGCAAAAAAGATGGGAAAATTGTACTTAACATATTGTAACAAAAAGATGAAAAAAGCATGGGAAGAGGGCAGTTTGAAAATATTATTGAATATATTGTGATAAATTTGGGAAATAACAGTTTAACAAATAGCAGCTTATCAGGTATCTCCAATACCTGATAAGCTAAAAAAAGCTGTTTTTCTGAAGAAAAATAATCTTAAGAATATTTGTAGGAATGAGATGCTTTATGGTAGTAACATCAGACAATAGGATAGAAGAGAGAAAAAAAATTACAAGTGTTAGAGGAGGATATTGAAAATTAGGTGGATGGAGAAAACACAAAATGAAAAAGTCTTAAAATGAATAGGTAAGAAAGAAATGTGAGGCAAAAGTTTATAAACAAATTAAGGTGACAAGGATGCATTAGACATTCAGATTTACTTAATTTGATGATAGAAGATAACAGCTGGAAGAGAAAGCAATTTATTACAGTTTATAAAACAAGTAACTGGGGTATAGAATGTAATAATTAATTGAAATTTACAGATTAATACATAACAAAAAGAAGTGGGGTGTACCATCAAACTAGTTATATAAGTGACAACTCAAAAAAACTTAATTTCCTACCACACATACTTTTATGGTATACATTAAAATTACACAACTTAATAAGATGACACCTTTGTTTAATAATTATGTGCTCTTCATTAATTAAGCAATGATTAAGTCTCTTGAAAAATGAGATGAATGGCATTTACAAAGTGCATTCTCAGATCAAAAATATCAACAGTTAATACCTAAATTACACCAAGAATAAATGTAATTGAAATATAAAATTGGATATTAGTTTAGATTAATAAAATTAAATAAATTAGAAAGAATAATTAGTATATAAAAGATATTTTGTTAATTATTGGAATATTAATAATTAAAATTAATAATAAGAAAAATAATATTGTAAGCTTTTCTTGGTGCATTAAAACTTCATGGTGTTTCATTAATGAAATTATCATACCTTATTTATCGGAGTAATTCAATGATATTTAAATAAAAGAAGTTCATTAATATTATTAGGTATTATTAGTCAATAATAATATAATATAGAACCATTACAAATGGCACGATGAAATTTATTTCCATAATTACACAGAGATATTAAAACTGAATTAACTGAAAAAATATGTCTTACAGGATTATTGATACAATCAGCATTAATATCACAATTAAATGTGCCAAGTTCACACTCGTTATCATCTGAACAAGCAGGCCCAGCCTCTGGTTTTGCCGAATAACCCTCCTCACAACGGCATAAGAAAGAACCAATGGTATTCATACATTCACCATTTCCACAAATGTTCTTATCCTTTTCACATTCATTTACATCTAAAATTAAAAAAAAAGAAAAACTGCTTTCATAAATACATAAATCTAATATAAATATAAATTTATTATTTTGTTAGTACTAAATTCTATCCTTCCAACATTTTATGTTATTTATTTATTAAAATAAAAGAGTTTTGTAACTTTACTGTAAAATATTACTTTTAGTTCAAAGAAACCTAACAGTACTGTACTTAAAGTCTTCATGCCATGAAACAAAAATTAAACAAAACCCATCGGGTTGGTCTAGCAATAAACTCTTCATTGTAAATCAGCTGATTTCAAAGTAGAATTTCTTAGGTTCAAATCCTAACACAGGTAGTTACTTTTATTTGGATTTGAATACTAGATCGTGAACATAGGTGTTCTTTGGTGGTTGGGTTTCAATTAATCACATGTCTCTGGAGTAGTCGACCTGAGTTTGTTCAAGATTACAAATCTGCTGGAACAGTTGTATTATACTGACAAGTCATTAATGACTTTAATTGTTAATGCGACTTTAAATAAAAGCATTAAAAAAGAAATAAAAAATAAACACAAATATGTTAAATTTTTATTTTGTATGGTTAAAAATTTCAATCAAAATTTTAATTAACATATTTTCACAAAAGGATAAGCAATCCCATTTAATACTATCAGTGAGAGAACGTATTGTTGTTTGTATAAAAAAAAATAATACCAATTGTCAATTAATTCAAAGATTCATTTTTTAAACAGCATTTTTTACAAATTTGAGAGGATTAAACCTGGCATTCAACTCTTCATGCCGGAAAGTGATTGATTTCAAATTTAAATGCATATCTACACAAGATATAAAAAAATTCATTGATGGACTTCAGCAGTTTTGCTGAAGCAGTTTACTAAAAGTTTTGCAGTTTTGCAGTTTGCCTAAAAGTTTTTGCCTAAAAGGCAGTTTTTGCCTAAAAGGCAGTTTTGCAGTTTGCTAAAAGTCTGTGGCAGATTTGTAGAAAACCAGGCAATGAAAGGAAGAGGGCACAAAAAAGTAAAAGAATCTTTT
>JAAAKQ030494587.1:8875-21035 GCA_010016005.3 Zanna intricata
ATCTTTTGCTGAAGAAGATGTAGACCATTGTAAAAGTTTTGCAGTAGCAGAGAACAGAGTTTTTGACTACAGAAACCAACCAATTTCTATGAATTTTCTCTGAGGTGAACCTACTTTCGTTTTATCAGTTTTACTACATATTGCCTTTTATAAGTATATTAGGTGGAGTAATGCCTTGAAAGTTTTGTGGTCATTAGTACATAAAATTAGATTGCTTTTTATAAATTCTTTCAGAAAATATTCAAATTAATTTAGAAACTCCGTTACAATTTTTTTCTCATTTTGTTTTGGCAATTTTGCACCTGTCGATTATTTTATTCCATACCGGGGTACGGACCAATGGAGTGTTCATCAGGCCCTGCCAGATCTACCAGTTCGGGAATCTTTCATTGAGAGGGTGTCAGATGCCTAGGTTAAAGTGTGGGGATAAACCATCTCATTGAAACATTATAGCTACTTTATGTTACTTTCTTATTCAGTGTGCAGAAAAACATGCAGTTGTAGGATGTCCAAATAAACATTCCCTGTAATAGTATGCTCATACACTCAACACAAGTTGTGCGTATCAGATTAAGGTCACGGCCAGAAATGTCTAAAAAAAACTTGATATTATCCCAATTATTTTGTAGTTTCAAATAATACTTTATCTTAATTACATAGGAACATAGGATTTCTTTTTCTATTGCTGCAACCTTTTCCAATGACTTGTACTTCATTCCCTACTTTACCTAGTAACTATGTATGATATATTTATTATTTTTGAGGACGGCTATGTAATTTTTAACAGTACCTTGTAACTCACATCAGGTTGTCTACAATCATTACATCATTGTGCTTAACTTACATATATATTTGGAAAGTCAGTTTTTTCATTAGTTTTTAAAGTATTTATTATAAATATTACATTTCTTTTTTTCTTATAAAAAAACTGACACATAACTACATGACACAAAGAAGTTAATAGGATTAACTAAACTCAAAATTAATATAAAAGAAATTTTTATGATCCTTATAGCATACAAAATAAACTGTAGAAACTATATTTACACAAAAAATAAAACTAAAAAACTTCACACACACATGCATGCACTCATAGATATTAAACAAATTATATACTTACAAACTTAAAAATAAATACCACATACTTCATTAGTTTTAAAATATTATCACAGTATTAATATTTATATTATTTACAAAAATATATGTATGTATGTATACATGCAAATACATGTACATCAGTGTCCCTTGATTTATACATGTAATTCATTTCTCATTATTAAACTTGTACTAAAACCATGGAAGTCAAGATACTTTTTCCTATAATAATATATTGCAATAGTGGCTAATTGGTTCTTCGTTATGTGAACATTTTTTTACTGAATTAAATACTGAATTGAATAAAATACTTCAGTTAAATACATAATTAAAAATACAATATAATAAATGTAAAATGGATGTATGTATATATATATATATATGTATGTTTAGTACTTTCCTGTTAGCTGGGTGGCACTTCATTTTTAATGATTTGTAAATTTTCAATGTTCTATTGAGGTTATTTGAAACAAGTTTATGTTGTTAGATTGATTTGATTAATATTTCTGAAGTAATAATAATAACATTTTACACTACTTGTTTATAACATACAATATATTTCTTTTGGCTAATTTTGTTTAACATAGCCCGTTGATTTGTATAATTTATAGAATTATAATTATAAGATATAAAACTGCGTATAAACAATTATCAATAGAAATACACATTCTAGCGGTTTCAGAAAATTATTTCCATCTTCAGGAACATATGGTAGTTAATTATGTATGTAATAATATTTACTTCACAAATTAAGTTATATAAATAAAATAATACTTGTAAAAATATAACAATTGATCATAAAAATTATTAAAATCATGTCATATGTAATTCATCTTGTCTGATGATTGTCATCTTGTTGAAGATGTCACCAATGACGGTATAGAGATTACCATACTGATAAGATGAATTATGTATGACATAATTTTAATAATTTTGATGATCAATTGTTATATTTATACAAGTATTATTTTACTTATGTAACTTAATATGTGAAGCAAATATTATTACATACATAATTAACTACCATACATTCCTGAAGATGGAAATAAATTTCTGAAAGAGCTAAAATTTATAAAACTATTGATAATTGTTGGTAAGTGATTTTATATCTTATAATTCTAAATGTATTTCTTTGCGACTTATCTTAAACTAGTGGACTTACTGATACCAAACTACAATTTGAAATTATTCTCCTTGTAGTAATGACTTGACTCGACCATTAATTCTACACAATACAGTTTGTGTTGCGAATTTTCAGAGTTTTAAAAAGTCAGTGAATCTATAAAAATATACAAACATAGAAGAGGAAGCTGCAGCATTTTTACAGGAACATGGTGTTAGTGAATCAGCATAGAGTACTGCCATGAATTTACACTTTTGTATGAAATAAATTGGAGATGCAAAGTTCACAGTTGCATTAAAAACAGAAGTTTATGTGTAAAATAAAAGCTAAATTCCAGTTATAACTGTTAAGAACTTTATTTACTATTGGTGTGAGAAGTTAATGAGTATTGATTTCTGTGACAGCTAACTCAGAATTTGTAATACCATAGAGTATATATATAATACACCATAGAGTGGTGGAATATGTACACGCAAGAGATATGCGTATTTGCTTTAAATGAAAAACTGTTATTCAAAGTAGGAGGTAATATGTTATTTTTAAACCTGATGAAAGCATGTTTACATGTCATAAAAACTATTGAAAAGATATTATCCAAAAGCAAATATTCAGGGGTCTAAATGTTCACTATTGTGGTTCCTGATTGTTACATTCTAATATTTTTAAAAATAATGAAGAATGCAAAAACCTTGTTGAATAATAGTTCAGTTCAATTCGAAGAGGCTAAAGTCTTACAAACAGCCAGCTACAATCATTTGGAAGGAAATTATTATTACAACTTTGTAAATTCACAGACAAGCATCACACGCAACAAAATAGAGAGGATGTGAGGCTTAATTAAGTAAAGACATCAGAGATGTCTTAATTTAGACAAATTTTGTTCAAAACAAACATCAGAGAATGGTGAGGCATTGCTTGGAGTATTTCAGCTAAGCATTATTTCAGCAGAAATATCCAAGAAATGGTCTGTTTGACAAGAGCCTGTGTCGCTGTGTCAATTCACCAAGTTTATCATTTACTACATAATTAGAACTATGTAAAACATTTGGTATATTAACAAGGATTATTCAAATATAAACTGGAATTTGTTTACATAGCTTTATTGATATTATATAAATTACAAATAAATTTTCTTCTTTTTCTATATAGTTCCCTTCAACTGTGAAAATATATATATTAGGTGAAAATATATTTTCACCTAATTCTCATAAAAAAAAACAAAACAAGATTCTGTCCCAACAAGAAATTGTGCGTATAATTCTCATCTGTGGCACTGTCTTCCAATCTTTCCCCCCTTAAAGCTTCTTCCAGCAAACCAGACATGGAAAACAAACAGTGACAAGTCTGGATTCTGTGATGGATATTAAAGAGGTGTCCAAAAAATTTTAGTTTATTATGAGTCCAAGTTGCTACATGTGGTTGTGCATTGCTGTGGAGAAGGAGGACGTTACGAATCGGTTTCTGGCGTTGTTTGTTGCTATAAGCAGTCCTGACTTCATCCAACAACAACCAATAGCATGCCGTGTTTACTATCCTTCATACATCCAGGAAATAAATAAAAAACACACCTTTTGAATCTCAAAACACAGTTGCCAGAACTTTTCCAACTGAAAAGAATTTCCTGACCTTCATCGATGTCCCCTCCCCACTTTTCCTTTCACCACTCCATACTTGTTATCTTGCTTTTCAGGAACTTCGTGGATCCATGTTTCATCACAGGTCACAATATGGTGCTTCTCCTTCTTTTTCAAAGCAATTCAGAAGCCACTGACTGATGTCTTTTCAGAAATTTCTATGTGCCTTTGTGAGAAAACATACACAACCAACCTTTCTACACTTTACTGTATCCAAGAATGTTTGATAATATTATGTGTTCACTCCCAACATTTATGGCTATCTCTAATACAGTTTCAGCAATGGTTATGTGGTAGACACCTTCAATATAGTCACAAACAGCCTGTATATTATCATCATTGATGCTGGTCCACATGATTGTTCTCTACTGCATCACAGCCACTTCAAAATTTTTTGGCCCAGTCGAACACCTGAGTTTTCTGACTAGATAGCATCTCTGAACTGTGCCTGGAGATTTCTGGGGATTTGGTACCTTTGATGGTGAGAAACTGGATTACAATTCGTTGTGCAATGGACAATGATACCTTCTGCTCAGACATCGACCCATGTCAGTAGCAGATGCTACTGACATGGGTCGAAAATGACTGTAGGTTGAACATGACTGGTCAACTGTCGACCTACAGATAAAGCTGGTGAATTGCTCCCCTCCACACATATAAAACTAACTACCTGCAGGACCCCCCCCACATTCACTGCTCTTCCTAGTCCACATGGCAAAATTCCAGTTTATTTTTGAATGACCTTTGTAAAAAATTATTAATCAATAAATTTGGAGAATATAACGGAAAAAAATGAGTTTAATTAATTTTAAATTGGTAATTCCTAAATACTGAACTAATTTAAAAAATTAAGCTCTGGCCAGCTAAGAGAAAGTACCAAAAAAAAAACATTAATTTTACTCTACAAAATAAAATTGTATGTATTAAAAAAAATATAAAACTACAGAAACTTACTACAGAAGTATTGGTTTTTAAAATAACAGTCTAATTTACAAAGAATTTTAGTTCACCAAACATAACTTTGTATTCATTTTTCATTCACTTGTGATTTCTCTAACAATGAAGATCGTTTTGAAAACCATAACCATAATCAAACCCCTTTTTCATTTGTTTTAAAGAATCCTATAATCCAGAATTAATATGCAATATACAGTATGTTAAATTTCCTTAAAAAAATTAATCTGAAGCTAACCTGCAATAAATCAAGGGATAAATAGATAAACCATGCAAATCCAGCTATAGACAAATGAAAATCAATTGAACCAAAATATTTTACTGTATATATATATATATAATACACCAACAGACATTTATTTAGATGAATGATATATCATACATCTATCATTTATGTAGATGAATAATACATCAGATATATCTATTTGTTATGAATGTAGTAATATAACTTGTTTTGTTGGTTTTTTATTGCAAATTTTACACTTAAGGATAACATTTTCTATAAATTATACCTTTTTTCTATAGAATGTATAAACTGTTTTATATAAAAAGAGTGAAAAGGATCATTAGATGATAATTATCAGAATTTTTTATTTCTAACTAGTAAAAAAATCTAACATAGTGGCTGTTCAAACATATTTTTGCAGTAATATGTAAATTTAATTTGTAGTTGTCATCTCTTAATGTTTTTTAAAGAGCAACTTGTTCATGGCGAAATAAAAACATCTAATTAAGATGGCAAAACATTCAGTTTATAAATTATTTTTTTAATACCAAACTTCACAAATTATAAACTAATGTGGTATTGACAGACATTTTTCTAAATTATAAAAAGTATTTATAGGAAGGTCATCCAGAAAGTAAAAATCATTTTTCTATTATAATACATTTATTGTATTTATTTTAACTTTAATATAAGCTTCTACATTTTTTCCATGAAATCATCTCCTATGTTCAAACAGTTGTCAAATTGTGGTACTACTTTTTGTATGCTGTCATCAAAGAAGTTTCTCACAGGTCCATTAAGGCATTCACAAATAGCTGTGTTGATGTTGTAATCACTTTTATGTAACAGAGGCCATGAACATACAAGAAATTTATCACTAAGTTCATGTAACATGAAACACTGGTTCTCTTTAACGTGTTTGATAATCTGCTCTTTCAGCTGTTCAGTAATGAGAAGAGACATTCTGAGTATTGTTAATAAAGAACAGATGTTCTCCATGCTGTAGATAAACAACACCAATTCCTTTCATTTTCTTCATTTATTACAATGTCACCATGTATGGCAGTAATTTGATGATAAATTTCCACAGGAAAAACACTTTTCGCATTCAAAAGATGTATGACAATCATACCTCACAGTTGAGATTTTCAATATTTTTATTCCTTATAACACATAACATCACTCTGTGTCACAGTACAGCTATGAAATGTTGTACATTGCTACCAGAACAACAACTGAGACCAGCTGGCCTTGACTTATTGTTGTGAATCAAGCTGCGTGGATGCAATGCATTAACGATTCTTATTTTCTGGACAACCTATGTATTATCATTGTCTAAAATAAAATTAATCTTTGACTGTTTTGTTATCTTTTATTTCATATTTTACGCTAAATAACAAAAGTCATGGATAAGTTTTTCAAGAAAATATCACATTTTTTCTATAGAATGTGTAAAACTTGCATACATTAAAACAGTGAAAAGGATGGAACAACTAGAAACACATACACACACACATATATATTTTTCTCTAGTAAATGTTTGGTAACTCTGATTTCCAAGATTGCTTAGGCAGATTGCAAATACTCAATTTGAAATAAGTTAGAATAACCATTTAAGCTTTCTGAAATTTTTTTTAATGTAATTTAAGGAGTGCAATTGTAATATTGCTTTAAGAAGTGCAATGTAATACTGCTTTTTCATCCTATCTAAATCACCATTTTCAATAGGTAAGTTTTTTGTATGATTAATTTGCCATTAAGCTTGAGTGGGAAATATGGAAGATAAATTTTTTAATGTATAAAAAACCATTGCTGGACTAAAATTCAAATTTATCCTGATAAAAAACTATGACACTACACTGCACCACACAGTGGTAAATAAAAAAAAAATTAAATAGAAACAAAAAATAGCAGAAAAGTATTTGTTTTTAATTATCAGATTACATCTATTTATTATATTAAGTGAATGGTGCAATAGTAAAGTAGGTGCAACGTGGATTCAAAATACATAACTTAGAGCTTTTCCCAGTGACTTAGGAATATTAAAGATTTATTAGGAAGAGCCTAATAAAAAACAGTTAAGCCTTATAAAAAACTACACTACAATTTAATAAATTGTCTCTCTCTTAGTGCTTGTAGAAAACTGTAGCAACATTTGAAATGGATTAAAATTCCTAGCCCTTTTTCATGCTAATTAAGCAATCTTAGAATACAGATATGTTGGTCGAGTAACAAATTACTTAGCATCTTTGCCAATTATATACACATACATATAATTATAGCAGAACATATAGGAATAGAACATTACAAATTCTTCATTCTGACATAGTTAAAGATGGGAATATTTTAAGTCTCATTGTTGCATACTAAACAATCATTTTTATTATTAGTAACAGCAGTTACTAAAAATATAAATGATTATGTAGTTACATAATTAAAAAATGTAAATAAATTATTGGTTTGTATTTTTAATTAAACAACATTCACAATTAAAACAAAAAAGTAATAGCATTTAAAACAATACTTTTTTTACTTACTTTTTTCTCAATTAATAATAATAATAACAAAATTTCTGATTACATATTCTTTTTCAATTCACCAGGAAATTGTTTTTTTCTTTTAAGAATATTATTAAATATTCTAACTTAATAAAATTAATGATTTTCTAAGATTAAAAACTAAAATAAAATACAACAATAATGATGATAATCTAGCACAATAAATCATAAAAATAATTTGTGCATTATCTTTCCTCATTGTCTTATATCACACCATACCTTTAACAACTTCATACCCTGTCGTGTTCATCTACCATATGACCTTATAGAATTGCTGTTTAACAATTATAAGATGTTTATACATTACATATTTATAGTGTAATATTCCAATATCAGTCTTATGTTAATGACAGGTCACTTCGTTCACGTGTCGGTGGTTCATTGTTATAACTTGAGGTTGATGTAAGAAGGCGACGTGCTGATGTGTTATCGTTATACAATGGCCGACTACTACTAGTTCTATTATCTATTTGCTTTGTACCTGCTATATGGCTACGATATAACGTCAACTGGAAGTCATTGCAAAATTTTCTCACCTAAAACATTTAAAATATATTATTCCAAGGTAAGTTACAGTATTTTTTTAAAATTATTAGCAAATTGTTAGAATTAATATTTAAAGATATATTTGAAATAAAATAAGCCAGTGAGGATCCTTAAGTAGGAGTAGATAACTTCATAGAATATGTTCCATGAGGGGAGAAATAAAAACAATACAGCAAACAAAGTAAATAGAAACAAGAAAAAAATTCTTCATTTATGTTCTCCTTTCTAAGGTTCTTTACTGATTTGGTAAAGATGATTTACTATATAACAAAATCTTCAATAAATTAAAAATTCAATCCATCCTGATACTTGTTCTGAAATCACAGCCTGGATTAAATAAGCCAGAGATCAACAAGCCAAAGATCAGGTAATTAGAAATTTGGAATTTGATATCCAAAACACATTTTGTTTAAACATACAATGGTTTTTAAACAAACTGTACTTAAATTAAAATAGGTCATAATTACAAATTTTTTCTCACATAGTTTAATCTAACTTTGTGTTGTAGCAAACATTCATTGAGAAAAATGTATTCTACAATTCATGATTATTATATATTTATCATTCCTTTTATTTACTCCGATTTGAAATATTTATCTTTTATTAGTGCACTTCTTCAAAAACTCTTAGTTATAATTAATACATAAAGACAGTTTTTTTTTTCATAAAAAATTATACAAGATCATAAGTATTTTTCTAACTTTTAACACAGTTACATAATATAAAGAGCATCTTGCAAATAAATTTTTTGAAGGATAATCTTTTAAGAGAATGTAGGTGGACATGGTGCAAGAGATCTGTACTGCCATATGATGATTAACATCAGAATTTTATTTCAATCAGATCTAATTATCATTTACTGAATTATTTTCATAATGTGTGCATATGAAATTTTTTAAAATGAACAAGGTATTTTTATGTTAAAAGAATGCTTATCTTATACATTTATGGGCCTTGTTTGACTGCAGTGTATGCAAAATTTCTTATTGAAAAAAAACTACTTCAATATGTTGAAAATTTGTAATTGTTTCAACAAAAAATGTAAACCATTCACTGTCAAATTTTGCAAACACTGTTATTACACTACAAATTTTAAAATGTTTTGTGAGAAAAACTGTATGCATCTATCTAACAAAACTCATTATTGAGTTTGCATGTATTCAACCAAACTTGTCTAAATTAATTGAACTGCTTCTGAGAAAGCTTGAAATATAGTGAATGATGCTGTATTTTTTGCATAAGATTAATGGATAAAATACATATAAAAGTTAGTAACTAGTAATAATTGCTACTAAGTAGTCTTAGCAACTGATCAAAATGAGGTGAATAAAAAGATGCTAAAACTATATTCTAGTAATTAGTCTAGTAATTAGGATAATTAAATCATCCAGAAAAACTTGTAACAACTTAATTCCAGAAGTGTAGTTTCCCATGGTTTCAATTTAACTGTTTTATTTCTCATTGCTTTTAATGTCTGATTTTTCTTTACAGCAGATTTCATATTATTTAACATTATTGTTAACTGAATGATTGTTACCAGTTTGCCAAACAAATTTGAGTTCAAATCTGTAATTATTACCCAGGTTGTTTCTTTGAAAATATCACACCCAGTAACTTACACTTTTCTAATACTATTTTATTTTCCAATAATAATTTTACAAATCCCTACATAGTCTTTTGTCTACTATCTCTTTGTCTGATGAAGATGTCATTTTCAAGTTATTGTAAAATATCAACTCATGACACTACTTTATTGAAAAACACCAGTGCAAATATGGTATGAAATTAAGATTATTTCATGAATATGATTATGAAATTATGATTATTTCTTGTCAAGTAGCAAACGAGGCATGTGTCAAATGTGTGTGATTGATAAAAAATGTAGTAACAACTAAATATAAAGGAAACTTAGCAGTTACTATATAAACTACTAAGTTTGTTTTATATTTAGTTGTTACTACATTTTTTATCAATCACACTCATAAGATCAAAATGACACAATGTAGCATGTTGACTTGTGCCTCTGTTTGTATGGCCGTCAACCCAGATTGCCATTTTCCTAAGTCTTCTTCACACTCTACCAATGCTGCCATTGATGTCTTTTGTGGGGCCAACACCAGTCCTCTCTACTGCAACCACTCACTCACCATTGCCACTGCTTCATTGGCTGTCTCCTCCACCTGTTCTTCTATACATCCAGACACCAACAGGGCCAGGTCATCCACGTATACAACCGGCTGCATATCCCCAGGATAGGCTACCCACAGAAGGCCATCATATGCGATGTTCCACAAAGGTGAACCCAAGACCGAGCCCTGTGGCACCCCCCTAAACATAGTGAACTCCTCAGAGATCTCTTCCGTTTCTATTTAATTTTTACATTGAGCAACTTCATCATGCTGTTGCATTTCTTTTACCCTTCCATTATTGTTAACCTATTCTAAAACTGTTGATCAGATTATCGATCAGATTATCATTAATAATTGATCTTCTTCATTTACTAACTCAAGGTTGTCATTTAGGTGCTTTATAATGTTTTGTAAAACAGCATAAGATATGATCAATTTTGGCATTCTTTCAAGTGATACTCTCATACAATTATCCAGAATCTGGAAACAATTTTCAATTTCCAAAATATCTTTCTATGATAACCTGCTCTTTACAGTGAGTTACAATAAAATATACCTGTGCTCTATCTACAGAAACTGTATATGGTGTTATTAATCATGGAGAAATACCAGTAGTCTAAATCGACCAGAAAGAAAGTAAATCTCATGCCAAGAAAGTAAATTTCTAAAACAGGTTCGTCCAAATATCCTAGCAAAATGGACATTCCCAGGTCATTTAGCATTTAATATTGGTAAATTTTTCTCCAGCATCACAACTTGCTTTACATTATTAATGCATAACCTTTCTTGTTAATTTAGTCATTCCCAAACAATGACAGTTTTCTTATTTTTATGTGTTTACAGTTTACAATTTACAGTTCCTATAACTCTTGACAACTAAGATAGTGACTGCCACAAAAGCTTTGCCTTATTAATTTTTCTTGCAGCACAAGGGAAATGGATCCATTTCTTAGAGTTTTCAATAATTCAATCCACTACAAAGTTTACAGTCTTGCTGACAGTGATATGATGAACAGAGGCATCCTCAGATATTCCTCAGGCCACTCTGGAACCCAAGGTCACCTACAAACTGTAAGAATAATTCCATTTGCTATCTGGATAAAAGAGCACCACCATATGTTTTCATTATTTCTGACATAATTCAGTTTTAAAAAAATTAATGATATTTTCAAAATGTGGTAATAATTTCTTCTTATCTACTTTCCTTCATTCGTCATATACTTTCTGTTACTTATATAAAAAAATATAAGTAATGTTGTAGCAGGTACCAATAAAATAAATAAACATGCATTCTGTTATTATTATTGGTGAACAATGTTTCATGAAAAAATTTATTATAAAGTACTTAAATTTTGCTTACAGTATAATGTCCAATTATAATTCCAAGTATACACCCCGCAAGAACATCCCACCAGTGATGTCTGTGATCAGTAATACGTGTTAATGAACAAATAAATGCCCAAATCAGGATAGTAACTTGAAGCCATGCAACAATAAATCTACCAACTCCTATGACACGTCTTTCAAGGAACCACTGTAAAAAACAGATAATTAGTATCTTAACACATAAATGTTATAGGTAACTAAAAATACTTACAAAATATTCTTTATAAACTTTTAAGTATGCACTGTTATACAAGTGCAGAGTGCATTAAAATAATGCATTCATTATTTTAAGAAATTCAGTTTAGAATCATAATAATAACAATACAAAACAATTGATTATAAGAAAGGAAGGTACTTAAAAAGAGAAAATTATTTTTATTTTCCACTAAAAATTAAATTTATTATTATCAATATTTTTGAAGTTTTTAAATTGTAATTAATAATTTATTATTTTTTTATAATTACATAAAATTATTATCCTTATGCTAAAATATACACAATATATATAT
>JAAAKQ030494598.1:0-67952 GCA_010016005.3 Zanna intricata
GATCGTCGTCGCTAGCCGCCAGCCGTATACTCAACCTTGGTGACTGCAGACGACCATCGTCGTCCATAAATAAAAATGGTAAACAAACAAATAAAACTTAAAAAATCATGATTTAAACAATTATTTCTTATAATATACATATATATATATAGTCCCAAACAGAGCAAAAAACATAATCAGTCATACTGTAAATATCAAATTTTTTTGTAGCGTTCAAAGCGTATCAAACTTTGGGTAAAATACTGATTCTAGATTTAAACTGTCATCTGTATAAAATCCAGGTTCT
This sequence comes from Zanna intricata, assembly GCA_010016005.3. Lineage (NCBI taxonomy): Eukaryota > Metazoa > Arthropoda > Insecta > Hemiptera > Fulgoridae > Zanna > Zanna intricata. Next base: position 287 of record JAAAKQ030494598.1, read on the forward strand.
GAATAATTAATTTCAATGAAAGTTATATTTCTGACAGTAAATTTTTAGCAAAATGAAAGCAACTTTCTAAAAAATGTGGTTGTCTGATGACACCCATTCTCATCTACACGGTAATGTGTAACAAAATAAATTCTGTTACAGGAATAAAGAGAATCCTCCTTACATTTTTAAACAAGTGACTTTTTTACACAGTGAAAAATTCATATTTTTCTGAGCAATTATTATTTCAGAAAAGATGAAACAATATTATTCAAACTTTCTCAGCAATGAACTGAACAATTATTTAATGAACGACACGAAATAGTTTCAGCAGGATGGAGCTATAGTCCATAGAGCAAGAATAATAATTACCACCTCAGAAGATCTTTTTAGAAAATGTTCATGTCCCAGAAAGGCAGTACTATTTGGGCGTGAAATCACTGGATTTTTCAGTTAAGTGACTTCTGAAGATTTGTAAAAGCCACGCATTCTTTTATTATTATCATAGCATAACAAACTGGTAACATTAATACACAGAAGGATAATTTTTGAAGTCATCAGTGCAATTTCCTTTGAGATTTTGTGGTGTTGTTACAGTGTATTTATATTTATGACCAGAAATGTGTACTCATTAATGGTCACTAACAAGATGTTTTTTATATAAATAAATGGTAAAATTTTAACATTAAACAACTACGTAAATATGAAAATAAAAAAAAAGCACACAAATTTATTAATTAATTACATTTCATGAGAAATTTATTTTCTTAAATATTAATAAATATTTAATTAAATTATCTGTTCTAACATGACATTGTAATAGATAATGTATGGAATGCCCTTTGGATTTTGATTGTGGCTACACTAGCTAAAAATCAAAATTGATACTTCACTTACAGCTCATTTCACAATAGTTGATTGACAGTTCAGAATAGATTTTATAGAAAGATTATAATAACGTTTTATTAGCAAAGTTGGTCTCTCAGGTCAGAGAATAATACAAAATGTAAAGATGTATTTCCTTATTTAATATTTTTTTTATTTTATATGTTCTGTATTAATAAATAACCAGTGAAAATACATATTTTACAAAGATCATGAACTGTATTGTTATTGATCAACTTGTAACTGTCTAATGTATAGAGGAAAATGTTAAATTCAAATTATAATAACATCTTATTGAATTTTTAGTTTGAAATAACATGGATAAAAATAGTAAATGTATTAATTTCCTGGAGCTCAATTACCAGCTCTGATTCAGAATTGGTTGACCTAAAGTAAATTATCAACAATATTTATAAAATTCAAATAAAAATATTAAAACTAGATATACATGTTATCAATACAAATATAATTTCCAGTCAGGGTTTGACATTTTTTTCATTATATCATTCTCATGGAAATATTTAACAAAAAGTACATAACTACAGTAAAGATGTTTTCAGTAAAATTATAAAATAAATAGTTTTATAAAATTAATACTTAAAAGTGTTACAAATACATCTTCCAACAATTGAAATTAAATAAAAACAACTGAAAGTATACAATAAAAAACATTGTAATAAGTACTAAACAAAAATGTAATTCACTTAAGAAGGGTTTTATAAATAAATAACTAGAAACTATTCCAACTAAAAATTATTTTTAACTTTTTACAAATTTCTATTATACAGTTTTTCATTTTAATTAGTAAAACAATTTGACAGATAAATATTTACATATTGAACAGAAATTATACTAGATTTTATCAGGAGAATCACCGAAATTGTATATTGAAATACAAGGGTCACATGAAGGTTTGCATTTGTATGGTATTGGCAAGTGAATGAGCTTGGCAAATTCAAGACTCAAATATTTGTTAATTCAATTTAACTTTCAATGCTTTATATCCTTTGCACTGTTTCTGAATATTTTTAAGGTGAACAATATCATTGAAAATGCTTAAAGCATATGAATTCAATTTCTTAAAACCAAAAAAAAGTATCATTCACCAACAAATTAAAAAATTTTTTTTTTTTTCAATTGTGCAAATGGTAGTTGAATATTTAATGAAAAAAAGTGTTAATAAACAAACTGAAACGTAGCTCCATCATGGTGAACTTTCTGAATCATGGCAATGAATTTAGCAGGTAAGGTTAGTGTCACATGCTTGAAGACATTCATGAAAATCTTCTGCACTTTTATCACCATAATTATTGAATTTGTCACTATTCTCTTGTGTATGTAAAAATTTGTGTGTGAGTTTTATAAATCCTTACTTATCGACTCAAAGCAGTTTACTACTTGCACGCTATCATTAACAGATTTATATGAAAGTGTAGGAAATAAATTGCTTTTGTGAAAGATGTTGAAAACTGAGTTTACTCTTACTATGTTTTAACAGGTAAGCAAACAGCGACTGATGAAATGGCATCACTCTTATTTGTCATCCAAATTCAAGAAATATAAACAATGCTCTCAACTTAGAAAATTGTGATAGCAAAACTTATAAAATTGTGATATAGTCAAAAGTGATATAGTTTTAAAACTGAAAATGTTCAGAACAACTACTGTTGAGAATAATGTTGCTAATCAAGTTTATGATACATGAGAAATTAAAAGTTGATAAAAATTATGAAATACTAAAGCAACATGGTGAAAATTCAAAATTGCAGGAAAAGGCTACTACCTCAATCCTTCTCTATGACAATGCCTGCTCTCATATCACTTGCCAAAAAATATGTCTTGCTGAAAGTTACAAAATGAAATATTTCGACCACTGTTCTTTCCAAGACGTAACCTAAAGGAATTTTCCACTTTTTCATGAAACTGAATCATTCAGAGCAATGCAATTCTTGAGGGACTAAGAATTGAAGGAAGTAGACTAAGTTTCTGTATAGAGTAAGGTGGCAAATGTAATGATAGTATGTAATAAATTTGTTACATGTTATGGTAATTCCATAAATGTTAACGGTGACTGTGGAAAAATGGACTAGAGTATTTAGAAATAAAATAAAAAATTTGTATAGGAAATCTTTATTGGTTATTTTCTTTTATAAAAAAATAGGTACTACTTTCCGTATGACCCTAGTAAAATAAGTTTTAGATTATTTTTAAAAACTGGAACCTAAGATTAATAAAATATCCTACAATTATGATATCATACAGCTTTGATATTTTGAAGTAAACAATATTATATATTTAATGTATGATTTGTATTTATTAATAAACATAAAACTGGTCCCTTTATTAATCTGAGATAAATTAATTTTTTTAAGCTGTGTATAATAATAATTATAATAAGAACTACATATTTATATTAATGACAAATTAAGTATAAGTGCATTTAATACTATAGATGAATGTAATTGAAGGTAATAAATGAACATGTTGATTCATATGGAAGAATAAAGGAAGATCATTTTGATGATAAAATATGATTACAATTTAATACACTTAAATACATGTAAATAATATAAAAGTACAAATTAATCAGGAATTCCAGTTAACAACACGTTGTCTTCTGGTCGCGGGTAACGCTTGTAACCACTGTGGGTGACAATATATGTAACAAGTATTCCAAATAAAACAAAAACAAGTCCAATAATATTGACCATAACAGCCTCACCAGGTAATTTACTGTAATTCTCCTTCCTAAATAAAAAAAATAAATAAATAAATAAAATATGGTTAACTGGTCATAAGAATAAGTAAATTACACGAAAATAATAATAAATAAATTTTAATACTACTATTTTAAATTTAACTTCTTAATAATGAAAACGGGATTAAGCTTAATAAGAGTTGTTTACTCATGTGAATGCAAGTATCAGAAATTGGTAAATAAATCAAGTAAACAATGGCTAGACACTCTTATGAAATTAACATGCAGCAGGTATTGTAAACAAAATTAACTATAACAAAATGGAAACAAAAATAACAGAACAGCAAAAAACAGAAATATCAAAAAGTTGTTTTTCTTTGAAGGAAAAAGCAAGTAACCTACTTCTATATTATTTTAATCAGAAAGGAATATTTTTATGAACTGGTTTACAAAAAAGAAAAAAAAAAGCTAGATCATTTAAAATGTGTAAGTCTACTTGAAAAAGCTATCCAAATTTTTGAAATAATTTACATTCTATGATTTAATCTAGTGAAAAAAATCTATGATATCTGGTGAAGAAAAATATTTGAAAATTATTTACAAATTAATGCTTTTCCCTCCCCCGTTATATTATTAATTCACTACATAATTCACTCTTAGATTATTAAAATTTAAACATGGAAATATGATATGAAATTATTTGTAGGATAAAAAAAAAGCCAAACTTGATCTGTGATTTGCCCTAACCTTCTTTATAAAGGCAGAAATGCAATGATCCATCACAGGGTCAGCTTTAATACAGCCAGTGGACTGAAAAGTATAATAATGTTTCTAGAAAGCAAATTTACCACTCAAATTTAGTATTTCATTTAATTCCACTTTAAAAAAAATGATTTTGAACTGAACTTATGTTTTCAGGATATATGAATACGTTATTATAAATGTTTTTGTTTATATAGTTTAATCTGTGTGCATTTTTAGAAACGAAAGCCAGTCAAAATGTTAAGTTACATTTGCCCAAATTTTTTTCTACAAAATATCTTGATGAAAATTGTCAGCAATACTGCTTATACCTCCATTTACTCAATTGCAGTAATAATTTGGACAACATAAGAAGTTCATTAATAGTGATGTGAAAAACATTTCACATCATGTACCATTTTCTTAAAACTAATAGCTATATTCAGAAGAACATTAAGAAAGTTCTAAAACTTTTTTTTTATAAATTTTTGGATTATCTATAGCCTAGTGAGCATTATCTTCTTTAAAGTACCCTCTTCCCAAGGCAATGCACTACTCTTGGTCATTGACCCTTCTGGAAATAATAATGATAGGTCTCTTTCTGGATTATGTACAGATCTGTGATTTTTTTTTTCAATACTTTTCATTGCTTCAAATTGTCATCCAATCATACCAGATTTCAGTTTCCAAAATAAGAAATAATCTGTTATTAAGTAAGATGATTAAAGAAGCACAATCAATCTTTTTAAGTTTAGTGATAGAAAATCTTGAGCAATGTGTGCATTAGTATATACCTTCACTTTTTTCTTCTGACATTTTAACATTTCAGTAATTTACAATTTGTCGCTGAGTAAAGAATTCATGATGCATGACACAGCTGATGTCAAAAAACAACCATCAACCCATCAGTTACATTTGATTTGTCATGCACATATCTTTTCTGTGGTTTATCGACCGATCCAGTAGCGGCCAAGAGACACAAAGAGTGGCAGGGGAATAAAAAAGGTCCCCCAGCAACCCGTAGCTTGCTGCGAGTAGTTGTCAGGTTCAAGGGTTCCCCCATCCAGAGAAGTAGGAGGAAGACAGCAGTGTCAATTTCATTTCAAGTAGTCAGGTCAGGGAATCTCCGGCCATGAGACGATTTTCAACAGGTGGTAGGAAAGCCCCGGCGGAAGAGGAGGCCCGCAGCTTTACCGTTAGCCTCCTCGACATTGTACAATAGGTTTTGCTCGGCGATGGAAGTGGGGGCCATCCATCTGGGAAAAAATCCCGTTTATTAAGGATTTTCAGAAAGCGATGGGCACACCTAGCAGTTCTGCCTCGCTGATCAAAGAAGTCCAGCGAGACCTGGACTAATTAGTTGAGTTTTCGACTCTCCCCAAGAGCACGGAAGACGATTCTTCCAAAATTGTTAAAAGTTAGAGGCTCTCTCTGCTCTGACAAAGAGGTATGAAGCTCTGGCCTCCAAGTCTAAGGAGGCCAAAGTTGATCAGAAAACAGTTCCAACTCCGGCACAGCCCAGGCGCTATGCGGAGGTTATAAGAGGTAAACGGGGAGCCAGTCAGGCCAGGAAACCTGAAGTGCTCTTCGTGAGCAAGGTGGAAGGCTCTACTAAGAGTCCTAAGGAGTTGAAGCAATTACTTTAGGTTGCCCTTCGTGACAGCCGGAAGGGACCACGGATCACGCAATATCAAAGAGACCAACAACAAGGGTCTAGTGATAGTCGCTGACAACAAGGAGACAGCTCGTGTCATCAGCGAGTCTCCGTCTGTGAGGAAGCTTGAGATCAAGATTGACCCCCAAGCTGAAAGCCGTAGGCCCCGAGAATATATATATATATATATATATGACAACAACTGGAGCCATTCAAATATGGAGGTTTTGTCTCTCTTGCGAGAGCAAAACACAGATCTGGACGAGACTACGTTCGCAAAGGAATGCAGATTAGTACTCAAGACTGGCAAACATGATGTCAAATGGTATCACGGTAGGTTTGAGATAGCAGCTGATCTCTTCCAGAAATTCCTGGCTGAGTGAAGGCTGATCTTAGACTTCATTTCTTTTCGCGTCAAGGAATACCTTGACGTTCAGCCTTGTTTTAAATGCTGTAGCCACAGGCCACAGAGGCAAGTTCTGTAAAAATGCATCGGTCTGCGAGCGTTGTGGCGAATAGGGCTCCCGTTGCGTAAACTGTAAAAGGTTCTGCAAAAATCATAGGCATTCCGTCAATAGTGGGGACTGCGGAATATATTTGAAGGTGGTTGATGGTTAGATTCGGTTAACTAAATGTCCAGGGTACATATGTTGTCTAAGTTGAGTTAGGTGATGTCGTTGGAAAGCGGGGCCTAGATGTTGTACTTCTAAAACACCCGACAATATCTATGTGGTCAAGGGTGATCTGCCAGGCTTCCATGGTTGGAAGAAGTTTTTTGTTGGTGATAGTAAATCCTCTATCCTGTGCAGGAAGTCTTTAGACAGTGTCTTCGTGCGGAAGCCTCATGTCATTGTTAAGCTTGCCGTGAATGGTTTGGACCTAGTAATTGTCAGGTCGTACTTTCACTACAGAGATTCCACTGAACAGCACTTGGAAAGATGGGATAGAATTCTTAGATTAATTCGTAGCAGATTGTACAGTTTTGATAGGAGTCGATGTGAACGCCAAATCGCCTCTTTGGCACAGTGAGATCACAGACGACGGTGGTGAATTGATAAAAGGCTTCATGCGCAGCACAACTTTGATGTTTTCAATATCGCCGGCGAGTTGCCCACATTTGCCGGCACGGTCTACGAGAAGAGCTTTCCATGATACCAACATTGATGTTACCATTGGTAAGGATATCCTTGGTAGAGTTCAAAATTGGTCTGTAGTCGATGACTGCGCCAGCGATCATCGACTACTTGTTTTTGAGTTAGTAGGCGGGCTACGCGATGTCTATAGGGTGGACGTCCCTGATCATCAGACGTGCTTCCTGCACAGGCGGACGAATTGGCTCATGTTTTCTAATATTCTCGCGGCCAGGCTCCAGGTATTCTCTCGAAGCCTGGACGCACTTCCGTTAGAGGATCTGACAGAGAATTTTTCTTATGCTGTAATCGAAGCCGCTGACCGTTCCATTCCCCGTGGTACGGGTCGAGCGAGAATTGCTGGTTGGTGGACTTGGGACTTGACGGCGATGAAGCGGGCTGTGGGCCGGCTTAAGAGAACTGCTCAGTGCGAGGGCGATCCTGATCTGCGAGAGTCCTGCGTGCGGATTATCGTCGGAAGAGGACCGAGTAGTTTCATAGGGTTAGGTCTTCAAAGCGTGATTCCTGGGCCTCTTTTATTCAAGAGTAGGGAAATAAGGACCCTTGAGATGTTATTTATAGAGTCCTTGGTCATAAGTGGAAAAAATACATTCTTCTGTCGGCTCTCTCGACCCAAGATGATGTAACAGACAAAGATCAATCTCTTCTCAATCTCCTTCCAGATGATACTGAGCCCGGTGACACCTCGTATCATTGTCGAGTTCGAAGGGAAGTTACACTTTGAAAACCAAGGATCCCACTGTAAGTTCTTCTTACCGGCCTCTGACGCTCTTACCCGTAGTTGGTAAGGTTTCGAGAAGATCTTGTATCTCCGCATCAAAATAGCAGGGTCACTTCCAATCATCTTTGATGGGCGATCAGTACGGTTTTCGCCCAGGCAAGGGCACAGAGGACGCGATTCTTAGAGTGTTAGATATTGCCTCAGCCAGCGAGTGCAAGTATGACTTTTTTTTGCATATATCTTGGGCCTTCAACAATTTGTAGTAGCCCTCTGCTTTGTTCAAACTGCAGCGGCAGGGTTGTACACAAAATGAGATTCTCACTCTCTCAAACTATTTCAGCAGCAGGACCATCGTCCTTCGCGACGGTGGTTCAGAAGTACGAAAGAGCCTGTCAAAAGGTTGTCCAAAGGGCAGTATTCTAGATCCACTTATCTGGGTCATCGAGTTCGACTCTCTGATGCGGTTTAGGTTATCCGGCGGCTGCCGTATCGTCGCTTATGCCGATGATGGGCTGCTGCTGGTCGAAGGAAACTCGCAATTGGAGGTAGAATCTCGAGCGACACAAGCATTTAAGGTACTGCGGTTGTGGAGTCTTCAGTGTGGAGAAAACCACTATGATGTTTTTGAAGGAACGTTTAACCGCGACTTGTTACCATCGAGTCGTGACGAATGACCTTCCCAATTAGGTATGTCACTGTTCAAAAATATTTGTGGGTTAGTTATCCTTGATGAGAAACTTAAATTCAAGTAGCACCTTCAGTTTGTCGCAAGGAAAGCGATTGATGCTTTCTTTGGCGTTCATCCATCCCGACTGTGAGTTGAATTTCCGTACCATGCGTATATTTTATAAAGGAGGTTGTGCCATAATGTTGTACCCTGTGCTCATCGTAGCATTTCCAAGGTTATAGGGATATTTTATTGCGAGCCCGACGTCTACTATTAGCAGTTGTCGGAGGTTCCAGAACCGTGATACGGAATGTAGCATGCGGTATACCTTTAAAAAGAAAGTCCTTACCACAAGGCATATGCGAGAAATAAAAGACCAAGTTTTTGACTCTTGGCAAGGTAGGTGGAACAATTCTTCTACTGGATGGTATCTTCCATGATGTTCTAGGTTTGCATGCGCTTACGTGGATATCCCCCAATCGGTACATGACACAATTTCTGTCAGGACCTGGTGCCTCTAAGGATAATTTGGTTTGAATGACTCCGGAGTATAGAGTCTGTGCCTGGAGTGTAGAGTCGATGACACCATGGACCATGTCTTTTACATTTGTCCCCGGTACGAGGCTGAATATACCAGAATTATCAGGGAGCTTGAGAGAGTAAATTTCTTTCTAGATCAATTGGGGGTCAATTGGAAGACTCGTAGTGAATGGACAGTTGTGGCTGGCTTCTTCCATTTCCTTGCACTGTGCAGATCGGCTGAGGGAGTATACAGTAGAATTTCAGATGACGAGGGACCTCCAGAGCAGTTTGATTGGCCGGAGGTAGGGGTATTGGCACTGAGCCATGGTTAGATTAGTCTAACTAGTTTTGGATTAGTTTTAGATTTGAGAACGAAAGTTTCGCTGTCGGCTGGGTGGTGACTGCACTGCTGAGCGCATGGGTCCCATGCAGCCATGAGGTGTAGCATCATCCAGACAAGGGCAGTCTAGGTTAGCAACCACTGTCGGTGGGATGGGGACTGCACTGCTGACGGCATGGTAGTCTATGCAGCCATGAGGTGTAGGTCAGTTTCGACAAGGGGAGAAGTGATAAAGTAAATGTCACGCAGTTTTGAATTTGATGAGTTCAATTTAAGTTAAGTTGTACATAAAGCTGAGTTGTTCTGGTCAAATCTGACCTACAAGGAAACTAGGTCTAAATTACCATTGTTGCGAGCAACATATTCTTTCTTGGGGTTTTTATTAAAAATTCTAATAACAATAATGAGACAATTACAGTCACAAGAACTTGTTAAATAAGAGAACTAGGTGCGGGGTTTGTTCTTCCGCAAACTTGGTTAGCTGGTGGGCAATAAGTAGGACAGAATGAGAAGATGTCCAAAAGAATCCTACAGCAAAGGCAAAGGCCGAGTCAAAATTCACTGATGTAGATGTTTACCAAATCATTTTCAACAGTGGTATCCCAAATGAGGCCACACTAATGACTGTGATATGTAATCAGTTCAAGGGCCAATAAGAAGACTTCCGCTAAAGTCCATCAGGGTTAGGAACAGGAGGGGTGATGTGGTAACCGGAACGTCATGAGGTGCGTGTCTTCCCATACGGGGATTGAGATGTTCAGGAATATCAGCAAACTTGAGACATTAAAAAGACAAGTTACAACAGATCAGTAACAGGTCACAATACTGCTTACTAGGCAATGTTATGATCTATGTTAATGTAAAAGTTCCAGAACTTTCTGAATAGAGACAACACATTTTAAAGTTGATCTTTCTTATATCCAGTAAGAAACCTGCTTCACTCAAGCATTGAAATTTATGCCACTGTAATGTTTTTTTTTTTTTTTTTATTTTACATTACTTATTATTTTATAATTATTTATACATGCAATTGATACTTACAAAACAAACATTGCTTTCTCAAGAAGTCCAGAGATAGAAGTTGCAATTGCAAGAATAAATGCGACTAATCCAAAGAACACATGAAGTGGTAATATAGTCGCCCGCAACTGAGGTGAGAGACCAGGATATAAAAATGTGATTATTCCAAAAATCCACTGCAACAAAATTTTAAAAATGTTATCACAACAGAAAAACTGGAACATTACAAACCCCAAATGACTGCAGAATATAACAGTACAAATAAAGATAACAATAAAATATTATATATGTACTAGCCTACCTGGTTAAGGCTCTCTTCTCTCACCCAACTGTCTAGGAAGGGTGTTCTACCTCCTTGGATCCCATGGCCAACCCAAGGATTCCCAGTGTTTGCAGTAGTTGTAATTTTATTTTTTTGTTCTATAATTTGTTTTACTGTTTTTCATGTTCCAGTAATAAATATTTCAAGTGAAGATACAATTAACAACTAATGTGTAAAATGGTATGAAACTCAAACAAAAAAAATAACCACAAATTGACAAATTGAGATAAAGAGCTAACTAACATGTTAAAGAGTATAGACTAAAATTGGGCTTAATTTAAAAATTATCATGGAACGCTCGTGAAGCTGCCAAACCACTCATCATTATATGAAAATGTGAAATTTTTTAAAAATTAGATGAAAAACATTGCTCAAATTTTTTACAATGTAATAAAAAATATCTTCTAATTAACATAATACTCTACAAGTTTTGTTATAAATTCTTATTTGTTTATTGGCAATTTAACAAAGTTAATTTAAGGCAAACCTTAATGAAGTGTTTTTAAACCCCAATTTTTTTGTTTCATAAAAATTTTTTAGAAACTAGTTTTAAGATAAAAACATAAAAAAAACCATCAAATTTATCTTTTTAGTTGGGCATAAGAATTTTGGTATAATTCATTTTACTTGATGAAAAAAACAAGGTAAAATATTTCACTCATTGAAACTCAGAAATAAGGTGTTTTTGATATTATGTTTACTATTTTGATTATATTAAGATTCAGATCAGCTCCCAAATTACTGTCGTAAAATTTTAAATGGCCTATATATAAAACTTTTCTTGTTACTACTGACACAATTTTATCATATTATTAACCATCTAAAAACTATTTACTTTTTTATTCTATTTACACTGTCCTGCAAAATTTATATAGTGGTAGGATTTATAAATAAAAATAAGTTTTCTTAATTAAATAACAAAGCAGAGCACTGTTTTCTGATCCAGAAATAAATTTATATTATTACAACACAACTACACGGAAACCTTTGATGAATGCAAGGAGATTCCCTTGTTTACTTTATTCTTGGAGTGCACTTAAAATCCCTTTCTTCTACACCATGTCGTATGCCTTTTGAATATAGAAAAGAACAGCAGTCAGGACAACGCCCGATTGCTGTAATAGGAAGGAGTTTTGAATTATAGATTTTCTACATGAGCGATAGACAATCTACCTTGGAAAAAGTCAAATTTCTCAGGAGCGGGAGGCAATTAGGGCGTTTCTCTCAAGGTACCAGATTAGATGATGATTTACCACTCACTCCATCAACTTTTACAGGATACTGGTCAAGGAGATAGAGCGATAATTTGAAGGTCATGATATATCTTTATCTAGATTTATTATAGGAATCACCAGTGCTTCTGACCAAAAACCTAGAAAAACCTGGTCAGAAAATATTTTATTGTTAGACCAAAGTGGCATAATGCAGTATCTGGGAGGTGAGATAACATACAAAGTCTGATATTATCATTTCCATGAGAAATGTCACAGGAATTATTCACTGCATACCTTAGGATCATCAAAAGAAAAATGTATAAAATAAATTAAATGTATTATATAAAAATTCTGTAATTTTTTTGTAACTACCTTGCACTATTCTAATACACAAGCTTGATAACTGTTTTAAGAAAAATACCATTTCAAAGCATAATTTTTATCACTGTTATGAAAATGTTATATATATATTTCATAAATGTATGGGTCCATATATTTGTCTATTTTTCTAATTATTATGTATTATCCATTTTTAAAAAAATTATACAATTTTTTTTTTATTTTAAAATTCAATAATGCAGCAAATACGATGAAAAATATGAACCACTGAATAAACTTGATTGAATTTCATTTTTATAAAACCAAAATCACATAAAGTTTTGTTCTATACAAACTTTCTTAAAATTAAAATAATAATAAATTATTTATTTAAAAAATATATTACCTGTGCAAAAAATATAAGCATTGTAATAATGCCAACCCAGCTGTGAAGAGAGTAGAAGTTAGGGATATTTAAGGCATTATGAAATGATATAACAGCAATCTGCGCAATAAGGATAAATAAAACAATAACTGTATGTATACCAGCATGAAACAATTTTAACTGTTTCTTACGCTTGTTCCTCAGAGATCGATAAATCATAATAGCTAAAATGAAGAAAAAAGTAAATAAATGTATGCAATAAACAAAATAAAATATTTAATATAAATGCTAAGGTAATAACAAATTATTTACTAAATTTTAAATAAAATTCTTAAACCAATGTAGTCCACAGTAACATTGGATTCATTACTTCTACAATAATAAAACTTTTCACATGTAATTATATCAAAACCAACTGATTTGTTGGTTTGGTTAGGTTGTAGCCTTTTAGATTTCTTTTCTTTGTGATGTTGGTTGTGGGATTCTAGTTAAATTAGTGTTTAAGTTTTCTAGTCATATTTCAGCTTTACACTGGTTTTGGATTTTAGTTTGCTTGTTTTAAATTTTATTATGCATTTTATGCGACGTTGACACCATAGCATTTTTCGCCCCTAAAAAAAAGAAAAAAAACTTATTTGTTAACAAAATAAAATTTAATATGTATTCCTATGTAATATGCATTTCTATATCTGTGAAACGGTAATTTTTTTCATTATTCAATAAATTTTAAATCATATCAGTTTTTATGATATTGCAGTAATTAATGAATAAATGTTACCAATATGTGATAAAAAAACCAACTTCCATGGAGAGGTGAAAGTGTCTTTACCTTTCATTTAAAAGGTTTGTGGTCCAATTCCAGTCAGGCATAGCTGACTGAAAGCATACTCTTCATATTTTACCTTTATATCATATGTCCATGCACCAACATGACGACTTATATATGTTGAAGTAGCATAAAAAAAATTATACCAGCAATTAACTAGTAATTTAAAGACAATAGCTTATTAAAAATGATTTTAGCTGCTGGTATTACCTTATTTCACATCCTCCAATTTCCAGGTTGCTGCTATTCCTTAAGACCTTGTGATACTAACAAGTTGTAAGATGTGCATTTTATCATCTTATCCAGTAGCCAGATTTTTCTTTTATCTAATGTTAGACAAGGGTTGCAACATACTCTCATTCATCACAAAGTATTTATGTTTCTAACTCCTGTTGAATAATTTCATGAAGGTTTACAGTTTCATGTTTCCACCACAAGCTACCTACTATATCTCATTCCTGCTTTATTTCTAAATACATATGAAAACCCAAATGACCTTCCATCAACTGCCAACATTTTAAGCTTAAAGGCACTGATATAATTATCATTGCTGAAGTCATCAATGTCCACATTCTCTGCTGGGACAATATTTCTAAATAGGTACCCACAATAATTCTTTCTTTCCCATTTTAGGAAACGTTCATTAATTCTGATGAACATCAATTTCTTTCATTTTTTGCATGCTATCAAACATCATTGTTGGAATGTTTCTGCACAAATTATCAAGTTAACAGCTGTTTAGTGGTTTTATCCAGCCAGTATCATTAGTGCTTTTGAGGGAAATAAAGACAACAGTAGTAGAAGATGTGTTCCTATATTTTCACTGGGATGGCTTATAGCGAAAATCATTACTATTAGATAAAGCGACTGTGTCTGGAGCTTTAAAACTTCAGATGCTTTGAATGTATTTTCCCACAAGAAAGACTGCGACAGATAGTGAAGCGGCAAATACTTCTTTCTGTTGTGAATCAATGTGTTACATAATTTACTTTAACTCTATAATATGAAAACACATTATATATACAAATGGCTTTAATTGAAGACTAAATAATAATTGACCTGCAACATAATGCTTTAACCAGTGTTAAAATCCAGAGATAATGCTTCTCTTAGAATGGTAATTAAGCTAACCAGGGCCCTGGAAAAGATGTATTCCTGATCTAATCGGATGGTTACATAGTCTTTTCTCAGCACATATTAGTTTTCCTTAACCTTAATCACTTTTTCAGTATTACTGGTTCCATGGGCATAAATGTGAACTTGCAAGGTTTCTCATGATAAAGGTATGTTAGGCTTCCAACTCTCCAAAGAAAAAAACTCACCATTATCCAAGCATAGTATCATCATAACAAAAATGAATTCATTGTATAAAAATACTAATAACAATATTTTTTTTAACAATACAATCTTATTAAAAAAAAACTTTTTGTACAGATGTTCATAGAAGATGAAAATTGACTTTTAGCATATCTTTACAACCGCTGTTAAATATCACAAAAAGTTCAGATTATATTATAGCGACTTTAGGATATTGCAATACTGAACATAAACAAATTAACTGTCCAAAAAATGAAGTTTAGGTGTATGGCAAAAGAATTTATCTCAAAATAAGTTAATAGATCTCTGGGATAAGGGAAAAAAGTATGGAAGTAAAGTGATAACACATACATAGCATCAGTAATATATCGGTCTAGCAAAATAACTTTCTTACTCTCCTACTATAGTTCTTTATACATTTGATCTTGATAACATGAACATTTAACGAAAGGTTTGGTGCCAAATCTTCTAATCTTCCACTGGAATGCTGGTACAATGAGCCAATAAATAGTTGGGCCACGTTTGATATGCCGTTAGCTTTTACATACTCTGATGGCATTTGATACATCTCAGGAAATTGAAATCCAAAAATTAATGAAATATGAAGTGGAAGAAATCTTCACAAGTTGTTTAGCCTTAGAATGGAGATCTCAGCACTTACAATAACACAAAATTCTCTTTGTATGAAATTCTGTGAGATGAAATAAAGAATTTGTATTTTTCACATATCAAGTACTTGATTGATTCAAATGACTTCCAACAACAGATTTATGGATGCATTTTACTAAAATTTGCTGCATGCAGGAAATGCAGGCATGTGTAGTTGCACGAAACTAAGAATTTCTTGACTTTGCACAGACTTATCCAACATCCCTCTTAGGAGCTAAAGATCAATTCTTTTTAAAGCATAAATTATAAGAAAAATTTTCTAAATACTAAAAATTATAAGAGAATACTAAAATTACAAGAATTTCTAAATTCTAAGAAAATTAGAATAATAAAAATTGGAAGTGAAAATAACTAATAAAAGATATGGTCTAAGAGGCACATTATAGATACAAAATGTGCGCTTTGAATACTAATGAAAACCATGCAGCTAGTACCTTAGATCTTAAAATAAATCTAAGCAGAAGTTCTGTAGTAAACTGGTAAAATAATTTGTCCGAGAACCATACTTATAAACAGGGAAATTTATGTAAATAGTTTAATAAAGAAGCAAAAATTGAGAAAATCTACTACTGATGAAAAATATAATTAAGGTCTTACAAACCTAATATAAACACAAGGATTTTTTTTGTACTAATGGAAAGAATTCAAGAATTTTTTTTTTTTTTTTTTTTACAATAAAGAGTACAATACAGACTGAATGTAAACTGATCCCACAAAGCATGTTAGGCAAAGGATGTATAGTACCAAACATTGCACAGAAGATATTTTGACACATAATGAAAAAGCTTAATATGTATATAAAACAGATATTGAATTATTCAAATGCAACAAATATTCACTAAATCTACATGAATAAGTAAATAAGCAAGTGAGTGAAAGCCCTGACTCATTACTAATTCCTCAACTTAATATCTGAACTTATGTAAAGTTCCATAACCATAATAATGATAGGCCACCCCAAAAAATTGCACACATATTCTTATTAAAAACAAATATTCATTCTAAGCTTACTGAGAAGAAAGAATGAAGTGACTTTCTTTTGCTGACATATACCTGACTCTCCTCACATGATCTTCGAGTTGCATTATGCCACTATTTTGTCAGATGGCAGATACATTTGTTCTCAATCAAAAAACTAAGGCCTGTTAGAGGATGGAAAGAGATGTGGTGAGAGAGTATAGAGGATTGGATGGGACAGGTAGATGTAATGGCCATCAACAAAGGTCTGGTGTCGATTAAAGATATTGTAGTGTCCATGTCTGGCAGAACAGTCTGCCCTCACCTTCAGAAACCCCACAGGAAAGAGAATTTACTGTGACTCCCACAGCCAATTACAAGTACTTGAAAATGATGTATGACAGTGATGAACTGTCCAATGCTACCAATAAGGGCAAGCTTAATAATCAGGAAAAGGCATTCAAACAAATACTAAAAGGTATTGACATGAAATCAGGAAGGATCTTCATTGATGCTCCTGTAAAGTGATTTATGAAACACCAGGTATACCAATCAGACAAAACAATAATAATCTTAATGCTTAGTACTCAAAAACATAACATACACATATAAACACTATGTAAATACAGTTACAAAAAAAAACTCCAAACATACAGATTTATTTCTAGAACTTACAATTTGCAAAGAGGTAAACCATTCCAATAGTCATTAATAGAGGATGCCAATTAAATTGTAATGGAGGATTTGCACTCCACCCAAAACCTCCTCTATGTACAATAGACCATATTAGAACCAGTACACACAGCAAGCCGCCAACAATTTGTGTCACTGCAAAGAGGACATTAAATCCTCTCAGATCTTCCTGATTCTCCATGAGTGTTTTATCTAAAAATATAAAAGGAAATTATACATTTTTATACATGTACAAGATAAAACAAAACTGATGACATATGTCAGTATATTCTAAAAGTAATATTTACCAGTAAGGTAAGGAACTAAAATTTTCAGTAACAGATGAATATATGAGACATATTCATAAAGTAAGGGCCATTTGATCATTAAAAAGAATTAACTTATGAGAAAAGTTTTTTACTTTTCATATTGTTGAGTTCTAGTTTACTACATATCTGCTTTACTTTTCTATATGATCACCATTCAGTTCTAAGCACTTTTTGTAATGCTCCATCAGTTTCTGTAACCCCTCTGCATATTAGTTCGCTGTCTCAGAATTGAACCACTTGATAACAGCAGTCTTGAATTCCTCGTAGTTTTCAAACCATTGTTCACCAAGCCACTTTTTCGAACACAAGAAAAGTTAGTAATAGTTAGGCGCAAGGTCAGGACTATATGGAGGGCGATTAAAAAGTTTCCAAAGGAAATTTTGAATATTCTTTTTGCTTAAGGTGTGAGGATGCGCGTTGTCGTGAAGGAAGCCGGATGACGGTTTCCCGCGTCGTCGATATTGGATCACAGATCTCAGTTTGGTGAGCGCTGCGCAATACACGTCCGCTTTTATTGTTGATCCATGTTCCATGAAATCAACAAAATGATGTCCTTTTCGTCCCAAAAAACTGTAGCCAACATTTTTCTACTCGAGTACGGAGACTGCTAAAACTTTTTCGGTTTTGGGAAACTTGAATGGCACCACTGCAGTGACTGTTGTTTCAATTCTGTGTTGGTGTAGAATATCCACGTCTCTCGTCGGCCGTAACAATGTGTGAAAACAAATCATCTCCATCTTGTCGATAGCGGTCCAAAAACGCTTGTCCACTGAACATTCTTTGTGTTGGTCGGTGAGCATTTTCGGTACTCACTTTGCACACAATTTGTTGTCATCCGAGCTTTTCTGTGACAGAGGCATATGAGATGCATCCAACATGAGGAAATTCATCAGCCAGAGCACTTATCGTCAATCGCCGATCACATCGCAGTTTTCGATTTACCTGTTCAACGGTTTAGTCGGTCGTCATTCACATTTGTGCAGCCATTTTTAAAGTCTCGAAACCAACGTTTAACCTTCTTTCACTCATTACTGTAGGTCCATACATTAGGCATAACTCCCGATGAATTTCAGCAGCTGAAGATCCTTTTGCACACAAAAATCGAATTACAGCGCGCACTAAACAACTGACGGGAGAAACGACATTGCGAACGGCGGGCAAATGACTACTACATCAAAACAAATGCAGTGGCTTCGTAAATAGCCTATTGATGGCCCTCCATGAGTTAAAATGCGTTCAGATGCGCTAATATTTAAATATAAGCCGACGGTTCCTACTTTATGAATAAGCCTCATATTCAGATAAGAATAAACTCCAAGGGATAAATCTACCTTTTCTAAAATGAAACTCTGCTTTATAACAAGAAACAATGTTTAAAAACTATCATAATAGCTTAATTAGGAGTTTTTGATTGTTAAACTAAAAGTTCACGGTTTAATTATTAAAATAAATTGCACAAGGTCTTTTTTGGGACAGGGTTTGTTTCAGCTCAAAATTTTTACATCTTGTTTTATAAAGAAATTTGGCAATATTTGTAACACAGTAATAGCCAAATACACTTTTTTATTTTTATGAAAAATTTTAATAAGGTTTCTTGTTATTTGACAAATATTTGTCTTGGGATAATTTCTGTTGATGGCTTGCATGGTAAAATGACAAGGTGTAAGAACTTTGAGAAAAATTACTGTAGTATGATAAAACTATGTGAACTCATTTTGTTACAAAAAAATAAAAAACAAAACTGCTTTACAGGATATCTTATTAATCTAATTTACAAAGCTTTTTTTAAATTCACTTAATGGTTATTAAAACACTGCTAAATAGAAATGTAGTGATACGGATTTTGCCAACTCCTATGGTACAACTGTATTTATTTATGTTTACTTGATATTACTGTATTGTTACTGCTATCTTATTTTATTAGTTACCTTTATGAATAATCTGCTAGGACAAACCATGCAACATCAACTCATGAAAAATACTGAAGAATAAGAATTTAGATTTCCCTACAATGATTCACAATTACTCAAGTTGTCATACAAGTAACATAACTGTGTATTTTAACTGTGTTAATTGTTTTAGTTAAAAACACCATAATTATTGTAAATATTTATAAAAGTGAACAAAATTTAATTCATAAGTTTTGCAGACAAACTAATAAAAATTATTCCTTTAACATTGGAAAATAATTCTGAATTTCCAATCTACTAAAGAGAACATTTATAGAACAGCTGAGACTAAATATAAGTTTAAAAAAAAAACTTCAAAAAATAGTTTTGGAAGTAGCAGAAAATACAATCAAAAACTTGCCATTAAGAACCCCTCACTGAAATAATGGTTAACTGACCTAATAGAATCATTTCCAATAATTTATGAAATTCTATAATTTAATACTATCATAGAATAGCTGTATATATAAAATTTCAGCCTTTGATAGGATTATGATCAAACATATTTTTAATTTTTATGTATCTTTTTCAATAAGATTAAGGGATACTAATTATTATATACATAACACTTTTCCATAAAATTTTTCATTTCAAAGTGGTGGCAAAAGCAGCCGACAAGAAAAGCATTGATTGTTAACGCCAACCCCTTACTTATCTCACTAACTGAGAGGTACACATTACACAAACTACTTTAAATATTAACTTTGTTATTTATATTTTGTATAGTACATTGCAATTAAAGAAAACTAAAAAATTCTCAAAAAAAAAAAACGTTTTTAAACATGGATTTGGAAAACTTTCTTCAACAATTATCAGTCAGTGTCCCTTCCCCCCCAGAAAATAGCTTATGATTTTGTTAATGCAATAAGACTATTCTGTTGCATCGTAGAACTCCTTTAAAAGACAAGACATGTTTTCAGGGTAATGAAAATGTGAATGCCAATTCACTGGCATTTTTTAGTAAATTAAAATTTTCATTAAAAAAAATTTCATTTTTAA
Organism: Zanna intricata; assembly: GCA_010016005.3. Lineage (NCBI taxonomy): Eukaryota > Metazoa > Arthropoda > Insecta > Hemiptera > Fulgoridae > Zanna > Zanna intricata. The sequence continues at coordinate 20,622 of JAAAKQ030494598.1, forward strand.
TTTAAAATTTCTCATTCATGTAAATTTAAACTTTTGTCATTATTCCTACAAAATTCTCAACTTGACGTGACGTGACACATACAATGTATGATTAGTTTAAAACATTTATTTCAGGATTAAATATATAAAATCCATGAAGGGAGTAAATAAGATGAGAATGTAAAGAGTATATTTAAAAAAAAAATTATTTCAAATAATTTATAAAATAGATGTTTTAAAAAGAATATTGAAGAAATTTTTCCATGATAGTGGATCCTACACAATAAAATTATTATATTTTAACCATTTTTTATTTTTCATAAAAAGAAACTAAGTTTTTTATCAATTCATATAGTGTGTTTAAAGTCTTCCTGCATTAACACGCGTACACACACACACGCGCGCGCGCGCGCACACACACATTACAATAAATGTAAAACTAAAATTATTATATTTGGAGAAAATATTTTGTATACATTATAAAAGTGTTAGTAACAACAACAATAATAATAAATTAGTTACAAAATATAGTAGAAACATATGGAACTAAATAAATTATCTTAAGCTTACAATAATATTAATCTTATAATAATAACACTAGTGAATTTGCATTTTTGAAAAATTAACAAACATAATCATTAAAGACTTTTAAAAAAATAAATATTTATATAAGTTGATGTTATCTAAACGAAGAAAGTAATAATTCATAAAGATACAATCCACTGAAATACAAATGTTAATAATGCTTCAGCACTAAGCACTAATAACTGCGATATAATTTAAAAAAATAATACAATTCTAATGATTTAAATTATAAGAAATGAAGATATGTTTTCAGTATACATCACTCAACAGGTTGTTAAAAATAAATCATGTCACTGAATAATGTAATTAAAAATGTTTAAATAATAATAATGTATGACTTTAATTAATTCATAGATCTACATACATGATTCCTTTAGTAAAAAGGCTTATACTTCTACTATAGCTACAACAGTATTTAATCACTTTTCAGGTGTACACAAAATGAGGGGCTCTTTACCTACCAGCTGAGCAGTAGCAGAATGAAGCTGTGTGTAAGGAACACGAGAGGGGGTTTTTATTGATCACTTGTTATACTCCCACTACTCTAGATCTCAAACCCCCACCAAATAATGTAACAAGAAGGATGGAATTTGAAGCATTTAAAGTATTTTAATATAACAAAATACCATATTTTTATGTGGTAATACCAATTTATTTTTTTCTGGTTGCTATTTCCACTGTTATATATAGTAAGGAAATAATACTAAATATTAAATTCTTATACATATTGCTTAGAAAATAAATAAAACACAAAAAACCGATTTAATCATATTTGTAAATTTTATTTAAGACTTCAAAATAAGGAACAGATTTTCAATTAAACCATTATATATTTATAAAGACATAATTTTTTAAATGTACATGATCAAGCTTTATCACGATCAAATACCCCATGTTGATGAATTTTTATTGCTTTATTGATAAATTTCTCTGGTGATACCATAGTAAGTTTCATCCAAATAACATAAAACATAAGATGAAAGATTTTTTAAACAAAAAATTATGATTCACAATACAAAAATGTGCTATTAGATTTTTGTTTGGTACCAGTAAATATGAATCGTGTAGACTAATTCTTAACGGATTAAAAATTCTGATATTTCCGTAATACAATTATAGTTGTGAAAGACTTGTTATAAAAACAAAAAAAAAAAAAAAAAAACACAAATAATAATAATAACGTTAAATTCAACCCCATGTTCGTGCAATAACATCTATGCCTATGTCCAGTGTGGGCAACCACATGTTTCTTTGTCACCTTCATTTATGTTGGCCAACAGGACTAAGGTTATGCTCAGGAGCTCCCCTACGAGTACAAGATTGGTGGTCCCGAGCTGTCCTGCAGTTGTGCTTCTCGGTTTTGTGGTTCTACAGTGGGGTGGGAGGCATGACCATGATCTTTTTTGCCGACGTTGGGCGAAGTGCAGATGGAGAGTGAACATCTGAGCCTGTGAGTTGACAGGGCTACACAGACAGTCAGGCAAGTGGATGGTGATGAAATAATATGAAAGTTAGATGAGAGAGTCACCAATGAGGAAATTCCCGAACCGGTTACTATTCATTGCGTGGAAGGAGCGTTTCAGAAGGGAAGGAAAATGTAAAAGAGAGGGTAATGTGATTCTGGTTCACGATTTGCATGCTGACATGGTTGGTTTTAAGGATAAGCTCTACCGGTGGGGATTCTTGGGGTTAGGAGGCTAGCTGAAGAAAGAAAGTTAAGGAGTGGACAGCTTCTGATAGATGATCATGGAACCAGAACCATTTTCGACAAGGAAGTAATTAAAGTCACTGGCAAACTTACACAATAGTCATTGGTTCTACCAACAAAGACTTCAAAAAGATTTTTTGAAATGCTTTTTTTTGATATGCTCGAAATTAAAAAGATTTCGAGCATATTCAAGTACATTCATAAGTTCAGTGATATGAACATGAGGTGATATTAACCTTACATGTCGCCTGATGGGAGAATGGGTGCAATTTTGAAGAGATTACTTGAATGTGACGGATGATGAGTGGGCAAGGAAAGGCACTTTACCTAGTCAACACTACCTTGAAGCAGAAAGGAAAAGGTTTGAGGAACCAACATGCATGGTGTTGATTAAGGCAGAAGGGACCAACATGCATGGTATTGATTAAGGCGGAAGGGGTGAACAAGATGTTGCTGAAGTAGTGTCTGTCAGAAAAGGTAGCAATAATGAAGTGTGGGTGAGAGCGATGAGTGCAGAGGCGCCGAAGCAGGAGATTAAGCAGCAAGTGGAGGGGGTTGTGAAAGATGTTGGAAGGCGGTCGCACTCGGATTTTTCAATATAAAGGGCCTGGAAAAGGGAATTACCTCTAAAGAAGTCGCTACGGTGGTGGCGGTGGCGCCACCTCCTTGTGGCCAGCGTATGTAGACACTCAGAATGCAACCGTGTCGGTTCTCGAAGTAGTGGCTCGCAAGTTGGCTTCACTGAGAAGGATCTGGATTGGCTGGGTTAAGCGAGAAGAGCTGGGTTAAAGGTGAATTACAGTGCTAAAAATGTGAGGGTGGCCTTATAGCGATAAGGTGCAAGGGTCCGAACTGCACCAAACTGTGCTTTCAATGTCAAGGAGAAGGCCACAAGTGAGGAAAATGTCCTCAACGGAACCGAAGGAAGGAAGACAAAACAGTCTTCCGAGTCAGGTAGTGGTGGTGGAAACTGAAGAGAAGGCTCGTCGCACTTTCATGCAATAGGTAGAGGAGTCTGAGGACTCTGTCGATGGGCCAAGATGATGTAAAAGGTGGTAACATCGTTGGAATGCTGTTCGTTTGAAGAACAATGGGTCAGAATTTATGAAGCGGTGATAACCCTGCTGTGGAAGAGGAAAAAGAAAAGTGGAAGAGGAAAGGATCAGACAGGCTGGGAGTTTGCTGGCTGCTCGAGAAGTACTGGCCACTGGGCCAACAGATAGCTGGCGAGGGATAGTGGTGGGCGGCCATCCGGTAGGGATGGGCAGCAGGGGCTCCTCGGAGTCGTCATCCGTCTGTCTGTCGCTCCCTTTGGAACGCTGCTGTTATGAGTCGGCGATAGGTGTACAGGACGGTTGCACAGGAGCTGTGTACATGCCATAAGGATTAAGTCCGACCCCTGTGCGACTACAGGAGGAGATTTTTAGCTGGTGCGAGCCCTGCACTGCCATCAGAATGGCCTGACGGCGGCTGCTAGAGCTTTTCCCTCCTCCTTCAGGGGGAAAACTCCCCGGCCTGACGACTCTTCCAGGTGTCACCACAGAGATGGCAAGAAGAGGTGAAAGGACAGTCCATGACTTGGTTAAGGACGTGGATGCACTCACTACCCAAGAAGACTTTATCAAGGATCCTTGTAAGATCAAGGGGGAGGTGGTGATTAAGACATATTGTCCATGCAGCCGGCCTACGAGAGACACAGGTGGTCATGGTAGCTTTGCCGCTCATCCTTCCCAACAAGTCATTGGCTGATGGTCGAATAACAATAGGATGGGTGGCCTGTAGGGTGGTAAGGTGCACTGTTGAAGATCGCTGCATTGGCTGTTGGTGTCTGGAAGACAAGCCCAAGTGTTGTGGTAGCCCATATTGCAGTGATCACTGTTTCAACTGTGGAGAGGCCGGCCATGTGCGGAAGGACTGTCGGGGAGAAGCTCAATGTCCTTCATCCAAAATGCATGGGCACGCATGGAGAGAGAGGCTGTAAAATTTTCCTCCACAATGAAGTCGTGGTACTTGCGGGGAACAGCCCCATCCACGAGGGATGGGAGGCTCTGGTGTCCCATCATAGAGGTGGGATTCCGACATCCGATTAATGGGCGGGGACTCCATTGCACTGGGACTGGTGGTAATTTAAGACCATAGTCCTAGGGATCCCTTCTGGGATTCCTCATTAGAGGAGTGTAATCAAGAAACAATACTTCCTTTTACAGAAACAATGTTACAAAACTGATACTTTTTAATTAATACTAATTAGATAAAACAACTTCTGAAAATTTATCCATCATTTGTTTGCAGATATTTTGCAAAAAATGCCTTCAGGGCAGTTAATTTTATTCTTCATCAATTTTATTAATTGATTTTCTCACACATGCATCAATATTCCATTTACTTTTATTTTTTATATTAATTTAGACTGTAACAACTATTTTTTTTTGTTTATTAATTTTGTTCTTCATAATACTGCTTTGGTCAAGAATTTTTCCAGTTTCCCTTGATCCTTCTGGGCAAATAGTGGAAAAATTACTTCTTCAGTTGTTGAAGCAATTATCTGCTTCAACAATTTTGCATTGAGGCAATTTATCTGATAATGTAAAAATATAACCTTTCCAAAGACAAACTAAACCAAACCAAACTAAACTTTTTGAGAGCAAGTGCTCTCTTCTTTTAGCTAAAAAGCCACGGCGGATGTGAGTGAACGAAATTACAGAATTGAGGAGCAGTTAAAGCACTTGGGGCAACAAAGTGACAAAAATAATGAATACATTTCATGAATTCTGTAACAAAGATAACTAATAAAACAATAGTGCTTGATAGAGAAACATATGTGTTTCCTTCCAGCAGTGTTAAAGACAGTCCATATATTAAAAAAAGAAAAAAAAAGTTGCAGTTCATGCAACAGGAATGTGGTTTTCTGCATTAAAGAAAATCATCAATTTGTACGAAAGTCAGAAAGGAATTCATAACACATCATTATATGGGCAGGAATGACATTGCAATATCTGTACTAATTTCTTTTTTTTTTTTAGAAAAGTACATGAATGTGATTCTTACGTGTAAATATTGGAAAGTTGGTTAATACCTCAACTTTAAGAAAGAGGTAAATTGGAATGTACATACATGCAGCAAGACATGAGATTCAGCTCATTTTATTCTCTGAGTGCGTGATTTCCTAAATGAGCAATTTCCAAGCTGCTGGATCGACCATAATTCACAACCATCATCATGAAACTCCAATCTTACCATATCTAACAACTCACTGTAGGGAATAATCAAAGCCTATGTATCACACAGCAAATGAAGGGTTGCATACCAGTGGAAAAAGCACCATAACTCCAGAAATGGTTCACAATACATTAAGTCAAAGGATGATGGTGCAGGTGCAAATGTAGATCCACAGGACAAATAATTTTCTCAATAATATTCTGGATCTGGTCAATCACCAAAGAAACACAACGCCCTCCCCATGGAATACATATACTTTATATGATGGTGTTCTACCTATTTTTCAAATGGGATCCAATTTAAAACAAAGATACATTTATTTTCTTATTAAAGAGAACAAGATTTTTTTTTTATTTACAAATATTTCTAAAAGAACATGATTTATTCAGAGCCTCAAAGTATTATAAAAATCTGATGTGGACTCCTCATGACTTCCTTGTATACTTATTAAATTACATATTCACATATTTTTAAAATGAAAAATACATAAAATGTTATTTCATTAATAACTTCTAATATTTTTTAAAAAATTTTCTGTTGATATTAAATTATTATTTACCACAAAATGTTTCTACAAACATGGGTTAATAACCATAAATAAATCAATATATTTAAATTTAAAAAAAAAGTTAGAAAAAAAGGAGATGAACTCGTGATTCGAACTGATGTGTACCCTTGTAAGATCCAAATATTTCATTAATTAAAAGTTTATTTGGCTGTAACTCTGGAACCAATGAAAATAAGTACCACTTATGATGTATTGTTGAAAAGCTGTCAATGTGGACTTATTACTGCAGTTAAAAAAAAGTCCAAACTCCAATTTTTTTTTTTTGGTGCATTTTTGGTTCATCAATTGATTGCAATCAAAATTGGAGATGCATTACTAGATGTTACAACAGTCCTAAATCCAAAATTTCAGCATTCTATGAATAATCATTTTTAAATTACACAAGATATGTATGTACAGACGTTACACCGAAACTAGTCAAAATGGATTCAGGAATGGTTGAAATGGATATTACCGCTGAAACCTGAAAATCTGAATTTTTTGTCTTTTCAATACTTGTATAAGTTAGTAAAAAAGCAATGAAATATATAACATCCCCTTTGTTTAAGCTATAATGGTCAAACATGAGGTATTTAGATAAACGTATGCTTAAAACTATACTCAAAATTTTGTGAAAATAATGATAAAAGAATCATTCAGACTGACTCAGTGAAAACTAAATTTTAGATGAAAATCTGTAGATCAAATATACCAAAAGACAGTCTTTTTATTAAAGATGTTATAATTTAAATTTAGTTTAAAATTGTCTATTGTTTTGTTTCTTTTTTTATTTTTATAACAAATTATTATTACAATGATTTTAGCATGAATTTAAAAAATATTAAATGCTTTACAATACTTGGCTATGACTGCACCAACATAAAATTGATTTACAAACTAACCAATTTTATGTTGTTGGTGCAGTCAATAGCTATCCAGCAATTGGCAATACCAACTAACTTCTCTGTTGGTTACCAGTTACTAAAAAAAAATTTCTTCGTGTCAAGAATCATGAAAACAATACATTTTAACTTTCAGCAGCAATGACTTTTAAAAAATCAAAATGAAAGAATAATAGAAGTATTATTTTTATTCATTTAAATATACTTACTTTTTTGGACAACTACTTTTTTTTAAATTAAATATATAAGGACTTAAAAAAACTCTTCATATGAAAAAAGTTATCCACAAGGTAGGAAATTTGCACTTTGACAGATAAAATAAAAAATTCAGAGAAATGACATAATAAATAAGAGCTAAGATTTTCTGGATTATATGCCTTTTTATCTAAGATTTACAATGAATTTTCTTGAAATTTGCATGATAATGCTTAATATCAGAATAATATTGGCCAATTGGAATAAATGTTTATTAAGACAATAGATTTTTTAAACATAAGATATTTATAAAAAAAGAACATGTTAACAGAACTACTACCATTCCTCCATCACTGCTTATAGAACATTGGTAAAAAAAAAACAAAATTCACAAAAACTTAATTACTAATTTTAAATCAGCAGTTTTACAATAAAGAATGAAAATAAAAACTAAAGAATTTTCACAGCAATACTGAAACAATCAGATATGTTTTTATTACCTTTAACAACTTGATGGGGAATTTATCTAACAAATTAAGATTTAAACATAAATAGTAAAAGGAGTTCTTAAAACCATTTATAAAGGTGGCAAAGATTTCAATAAAATAATAGTATGTTACCGTGAAACATAATAAAAAATCCTTAAATGATAGATCTTGGGGTACTTTCAGAAAAAATTAATTGGATAAAAAAAAATTAATTTACTCTCTCTCTTGTGTTAAAAATGATAAAAATTGTCTGAATAGTTGAAAATAAAAATTAGACAAATTATATGGAAATTTTGTTTTAGGAGTGGATGAATTTAATAACATTTAGAGAACTATTCAACCTTAATAATTTGAATACAACAATTTAAAAAATAATAGGTTGAAAGTTTATAACCTCATTTAATATTTTTTAAGCTTACATTTATCATAAATAAGTAAGATTGGTTTTTTGGAGTATTTTTCGGATTTGTTGGATGGTATTTGACGGTTAAGGTTTACAGATAAGTGTGTAAAATTTTGAAGATTTTCGTTAATGGATCATTAGTTTTTTTAGTTTTTCTTTCAGAGTACACTACAAGAGGTTAGACTAGTTTTATTATAAGACATCATAATCAGCTTACGGCTGATTTATCTGCACTGTGTGTGTTAACTGACTTTTATATTATTCACATTGGTCTGGTGAATTTGGATTTATTATGAAAAAATATATATTTTCATTAAAAATGGAAGCTTTATATAAAGTGCATTGTTTTAGTCACGTAAAAATGTTATTAATGTATTGCTACACACTAATTATCGTCATAGTTTTTCTTATACATATGACACGTATAAAAGAATCAAAATACAAATGGCATTAATTAAAAGTTGCTTTCTCTGAGAAAGAAATTTAGCTAAAACGTTCATTAAATGTAACAATAATGTATATTATACAACCCAGTGGTTTACGTGGCAAAGAAGGTGAAAATGTAGAATGTAGAGTTAAATATCTATATTACAATGGCTTGGTGTGTTGCTAAGAATCATGTAGGATATCAACAAAAAACCCACATCAATCCATCTTTTCCCAGCAAGCCTGGTGTTATGCTTATTATTCTTCTTGAGAATGGCGGTGTCACTTTTGGAAGAGATTTTTTTTTTTCTATAAAGTAAATTTCAGTTATTGCCTCTGTACATACATGCTGAAATGGTCAAAAGAAAATTAAACACCTATTTTAAATAGAACTGTACTATCCCCAATCCTCAAATAATGATAAAAAATTATTAATAATCTGTGCTAATTAATACTAATCTGTTTAATTTTCAAAAGGAAAAAGAACTGTAAATACATAATATTTAAGCATAGGAAGGAGGTTAGTAACATTTTATGAATTTTTTTAATAATTTAAAAACATGCACAAATAATGTTATTCCTGAATTCCTATCTCCTGTGGGTTAAACCACTCAAATGATAAACAACTAAATTTTAGTATTCTTGACTTAACATACTTCAAAATGCTCAAGTTCAAAAAAAAGATAAAAAGTTGTTTTTTTTTTATATTTTTTTTGTTACTCATAAGAAATTAAAATAGTTAAATAAGTAAGCTGGTTAACATGGGAAAAATTAAACTAGTAGGTCAAATGAGAATAATTTACCAATAATTAAGGATGTTGCAAATCAAGATGGGAAGTAGAACAGAAAACAATTACATATAATAAAGCTTACTCTAAAGCTTGTAAAAAAAAATAATATCAAGAGAAAATTAAATTAATTTTACAAAACTTTCTGAATCAAAAACAAAAAACTATTACTTGAAAAGTACATAAAGTATTTTTCTATAAGCTGAATTATCAAATGTTCTCGTTCACAGGTCTTAACCACTGCCCAGAAGGGAATCGTCAATAAAAAACAAAAAAACATTTTGTACACAAATTGCTTCAAGTTATTATATTTTTTACATTTTTGCATAAAAAAATCTTTTAATATGAATATATATCCCAAACAAGAACTCACCAAAAATTGAGATAGAACCTCTAGTACAAATTAAAAAAAAAATAATAACATTAAAATAATTTAATATTTTTCTTCAATTTTGATTGTTTTAAGTTGTTTGCTAAAATATATCCTTTAATAAAAAAAATTGGTTTTGCCAAAAGGAAAATTGAATTCCTGAGATAAAGCAGAAAAATTTCAAAGAAAGTTGTTTCAAATACTATTTTATCTGATTAAATATTTTTGTAAAAGCAAACCCATTTTGCGCTTTCACAGAGATTGATCTCTGCTTTTTCAGATTGTATACTTATACAAAAATTATTAAAAGATGTGGAATTAAACAGTAACTAACACAATCATAAAAGTAAACTAACAATTCTATTTTGCCGGAACAAACTGTAATAATAGCAAAATAGTAAATAGTAAAGTTTATTTCAATGACTATTCATTATAATTACTCAATGGCACTTTATTAATTTAATGATTTCAGTTAGTTAATTAAAATACATCTCTGTAGTTTATAAATAATTTTTAGAGGGAAATACAAATAATGAATAAAAAATTTATAAAAACAAACATATTAAAAATTCAGTCAGTTTACAATTCTTTCATTTGTATGTTTTGCTTTAAATGAAAATCTGTTTACTAATATTCTACTTTTAGTTAAGTAAAAGATAATTACGGATAACAGGATGTTAATACATATTGGGAGTAAATAAAACCTTTATTAGTCAATTAAAAGTGTAAAAAAGTTTTTTACTATGAAGAAAAGGGAAGTAAATCTTAGTTATCATTCTGATAATGAGGTTATATAACTTGAAATGGGTAAAAAACCAATTTTTAAAAGTTTTTATTTACTTTTTATTGGCTGTAAATACACTAATTTTCTCAGAATTAAATTTTCCAAACTTTTTTTTACTAAATCTTCCACATTTATTAGTCATTTAACAAAGCCATTTAACACAAACCTTAAAAGATAAGTTTTTCTTAACATAAAATTTTGTGTTTTACATCAGATATCTTAAAACCTACTGGGTTACAGTACTGGAACTTATTTCATACTGTTTCCCAGCTCAAATTACATAAGAAATCACAAACTTTACTCCTTAATTCGGGTCCCAAAAATTACAGTAGGAGTTTTTTTTTTGACCTACCAATCTTTTTTAGGCTTTTACATTCCAAACTCCAACTCATAGAATGTTATTTTTTAATTTTCTGGTGACCCATTCCTTAGTAGTCCCCACCCGAGATTCGAATGGGGCACTATTTTACCTCTTGAATATTTTACCCAAGGAAGAAGCCTCAATCTTTGTTAAATTAAAATGCAGAGTGCTACATTTTCTTGGAAAAAAACAGCTGTAGTTTTCCATTGCTTTCAGCTGTGTAATACTCAGAAGATTAAGTGATATTGATATCACTGTTTAAGTCCTCTGATCTATGACCTTAACAACTATTGAAAGAGCTGCTGCCCTCTTTCAGGAATCATTCCTAGTCTTACTCTCAACAGGTACCTCTCCGACATGGTTGCACCTTTGGTCCAGCAGCTACTCTATATCACTGAGCACGCAAGCCCTCCCACCATCAGCAAGGTCTCATGATTCGTAGAGGGGGATACTCGTATATAAAATAAATAATATATATAATATAAATAAATATGTATTTATAAAGTTTTAAAATGTTTATAAAACATTACAATTTCTTTCAACATGTTTGTGGCTAGCCACGAAATACAGCACTGTACTAATACATTATGAACTTTACCTAATATTGACAAAAGTCCTGTTACCTACAGCAGCTTTGATAACAGCATCATTAACAAACTCTGTCTGTTTTTATATACTTGTATATGATATTTTTCTAAAATGTCCATTTTTTTTTATTATTATTTTCTGTTGCGACTTAAATTATTTTCAAATTCGTTTCTAAGCTGGTAATAAAATGTTTATTCACTATTACTTGGTCGGCAACATTAGAAACACCAACTTTATTGTTTACATATCTAAAATGATCTGCAAATCTTACTTTAAAATATTTATTAGTTTTCCCAATATAAATTTCATCACAATAAAACTATTTTATAAATGCTACATAAAATACTAAAATTATTATTATCATTATGGTTTTTTAAATGTCTTATTATATGGTTGATGGTTTTAAACTTTTATCATTATAACATTAATTAAATTTTCAATAATATTATTAGTATAAGAGTATTTTATACAGATATTATCAATGTTGTGTGTCTTATTTATAGGTTTAAATTTTATGTTTTTACATTTGAAATTTTATTTTTTGTAAATATTATCGATTAAAGAGACTTTATATCCATTTTTACTCCAAACTCTTTATAATACTTATTTCTACATCTAATTTTTCCCTGTTGTTGTGTGTAATGTACTGCTCTATTTAACATGTTTGTAAATATATTAATTTTATGACCATGGATTGTACGATTTTCTATTAATCTATTTTACTTGCTGTAGGTTTTCTATATACTGATGTTATAAATGATTCTTTTTGTAGATTTCAATATTAACATCTGAAAACTTGTTTTTCTGCACTTATTTGTTTCAAATGTAAATGTTAAATTGTCATGATAGGAGGTGAGTTTTTTCAATATTATAAGATGTTCATAATTTATAACAGGTTCAAAGATAACCAAAATGTCATCTATATGTCAAACCCATAAGAACATTTTGTGTATTTGAGTAAAACCATTAACTATCTTATTTTTGAATTCCTGCAAATAAATTTCAGACATAACGGCCAATAAAGGAAACCCCCATTGGTAAAGTATTCTCTTATTATAATATATGTCATTAAATTTAAAACAGTTCTGTTGACATATGTTTCTAATAATGGTGAGAAAATTATCAATAAATTTTGGGGTCTCATTATTGTTTACTCTATTTGTTATTATACAAATTGCATAATCTACAGGAATATTAGGGTACATATTGGTTATGTCATAACTTATCATTCTAGTATTTTTATTGTCAAATTATTTTATCTTTCGATATCTATTTAACTATGCACCAAACATGTACGATATTGAACTTTAGCCCTCAACTAGGACTATTATTTAAGTCTGTATGTGTTTATTATGTGTTAGCTGTGATTGCTTATCTCTTTGATAACCGAAATGTAAACAATATGTATAAGGGAACTTTAATTTAAATACAAATTTCACAATCAGGAACCTATCTGCAATTTGAGTTGTAATATAATTTTGAAACACCTGTATTATAAATACAGAGTGTTTTAACAAGATATGCAGATAATTTGGCAGCTCATTGTACATATAAAAATAAAGAAAAACGTACATATAAACATAGGCTCGAAAACTATTCGTTAACAAGTTACAGATGACAAAAAATTTCATCGAAATTTCATCTCCTCTAGTGAAATGAAGCCATACAGAAATTCTTGGGACATAAAAGTCTAAGCTAATTTGATTATTTCATACAACATTTGACCTGAGAAATTGAAAAAATTGACTCTCAGAACTGTAACTTCATACAGAAATTCTTGGGACATAAAAGTCTAAGCTAATTTGATGACTTCCTAAGAAATTTGACCTGACAAATTGAAAAAATTGACTCTCACAACTGTAACTTCAACACTTTTATATAAAATCAGTGAAAAATGCAAGAAAACAGGGGTTGAAAAACGCAATTTTCTGTTTGAATTGTAATAACTTTGTTAAATTGACAATAAATGCACATGTACAGTCAAATGCATTTTAGTAAATGGAAACATTTTCAAAAATTTATTGTAAATTTTATTAATTTTTTATGTTAAAAATTATTATACAGTTAAATTTGGTTTTGTACTTCTCTAAACAAAAGTCAACTTTATTTAACTGTTATTCGCTTTCTGTTTACTTCATTTATAATTAAATTTCCTACAAGTTTTATTAAAGAGTTTTTTCTGTTTATTAGCACTTTAGCAAAGTTATTACAAATCAAATGTAAAAGTGTTTTTGCCAGTTTTCTAAAAACTTGCTGAAGTTACAGGACTTACCTTTGGAATCATTTTTTTCAATTTGTCAGATTGAATTTCATATTACCCATCAAATTAGTTTAGATTTATACAACCCAAGAATTTCTATATGGCTTCATTTCATTGAGAGCTTTTCAATAATGTATCATACGTCGTTCTTATTTTCATTGGTTCCAGAGTTATAGCCAAATAAAATTTTAATTAATGAAATTTTTTACTTTGAAATACTTTATTGAACATTAAACTTATCATAATTATTAAATACTTTTACTCCTATCTAAAAATACAACATTACCTCTTAAGGCACCTCCAAATGATCAAAATGAGTTTGCAATATATAAATGGAGTATTGTTCAGTATTCATAAACTTGAATCATATACCATTATTTATTAAATTGAAAATTCTAATTTATTTATTAATATTTCTGACAGAAAAACAGTAGTATTTATTTATACAGTACAACAAGCTGATACTCAATACCAGAAGTGATGGACAATAATGAATTTTGTAATCTGAGAAAAATGTCAAGCCTGACTGTACTTAAAATCTGAACCTCTGAATAAAAGACAGGTATGCTAACTACCACCACACACATCTGTGGATTTATTTCTAAAAAAATATCAGTACCGATTTCTATCAAATCAGAGAACAAACAATTCTCATATAACCCAGGACAAACTTCTGTGATCAAGAAAAGGTATTATTTACTTCCCTTAATCATCTACTAACATATTTAAAAAAATTTTCCCACCAGTTTATTTATAATATAATTAAAATGGGATTAATATACCAGATTGTAAGTGCGAAAAATAATCTTACTATTTTAATAATATGGTTCAAGGATTCCAGATATCACTGATGACTGTCAGGAAGGTATTTTCCATTCCATTCCCTTATCTTTCTATTTTTTAAATATTTTTTGAACTTTTTAACTTTTTTGTATATAAGATGTCCAGGAAGAAAACAATACAAAATAAAAGTATTGAAAACCTATATAATATGAAATATTTAACAGTGTTTAATGGTACAGTATTAAAGAATGAGCTCTGGGATAAACATTAACTTAAAGATTGATTAAAAATGGAAGAGTTAATAACTAATGAGCGGTGATGTGTGATGTCGAAAAAAGATCTGAATCTCATTCTCTGCTAAGACAGATAGCAGCCGCCATTTTGAAACAATAACATTTACGAAACATCCTTCCATGTAACAGCACAAAGCTTACTGAAAAATTACATAAAAATCGGAATACGTGTTTGGATATAAAACACAAACGGATGCAAGTGCTAACAAAAAGTCGAGTAAAACGATACCTTCACTCAGTAAATTATGAAGTCGAACAAGGAGTGGGTCCCCTTGTTACTGTGGCGCGGTTAAATACAGCCAACAAAGTTTCGTAATAACGTACCAGTTTTTCCATAAAAGGAATAATAATTTCAACGGAGGCAACCCTCCCTTTTTTTTCTGTTTAGCCTCCGGAACTACCGTAAGGTATTACTTCAGAGGATAAATCAGAATGATATATATGAATGTGAATGATGCATAGTCTTGTACAATATCAGGTCGACCACTCCTGAGAAGTGTGGTAATTGAAACCCAACCATCAAAGAAAACCGGTATCCACGATCTAGTATTCAAATCCGTATAAAAATGACTATCTTTACTAGGATTTAAACCTTAGAACTCTCGACTTCGAAATCAGCTGTTTTGCGATGTCCCTTTAACCATTAGATCAGCCCGGTGGCATAACGGAGGCAACCCTACTATCAAACACTTTAACATCGGGCTAAAAATACTAAAAATTCAGAAAAAAAAGTTTTACCACGGCCTGATGAATTGCGACAATTACTACGCCACGAAGAGCAGAATAAGAGCATACAATGGATATTTAGTAAAATTTTACTCAACAAAAATACTAATGTACTTGTAATATCAGTTAATACAAGTATTTTATTTTTCTACAGTGATTTTCATTAAAAATAGGACAAGCCTTATGTACGTGAGCAGAAATTATTTTGCGTACAAAATAACAACCTATACAAAACTGTATAAATTACGGTTACTTTGCGGTTGACATTAAGTTTTTTTTTCTAAATTTTTATTTTTGTTAATAATAGAAGTTTAAAAAAATAAAAATAAGTTTTGCTTTCCAAAAGTTTAAAAAAAGTCCCCTCTAAGCGGATAAGAATTACGTTTCTGAATATATTGTGATAAGAGTACGTGGTTAAAACACGAAACACGGTTAACATTACAACACCGTAATACTATATTGTGGCCTAATGGTATTGTGATTAGTAAGAATATATTTCAACAGGTGCAGATGTGAAGAACACTTTACGGATACGATGTTGTAATAATGAAAATAAGTGGCGGTTAAATTATTACTTGCAAGAGAAACCTCGGCCAATATATTTTTCTTACGAAAACTGTATGATGTATAGTTTCGTGTTTCTGTTTTAATTTTTAAAAATACATTTGTCCGATATCGATCCCATATTGTACGTAAAATTTTAATTCAGTTTACTGGTTCATAGTTAAAACGTAACGATTTTATAATTAGTTAAGTGATATATTGGGGAAATTTTATAAAATTCTTCTTTAATATAGTCGATCGTTTAGATCACCGTATGTAATTTATGTCTCGTCAAGAGTGTTTAAATTTGCGCTTATTTCCTTGTAATATTTTACAAAATTTCATCCCAGTTAAATTTAAAAAAAAAAAAAACAAAAAAAACCATGATTAGAGGAATACGGGACCTTTGAGATTTCAAAAATATTTTCCTGACATTGTTTTATTTGGTTTTTCAGTAAGGGACATTTCAACTTTCCTCCAGGATTTATATTTCGGAAATAGATAACATTTGAGTAACACGTTTATTTGTATCAATAATCCAGTTGATTTTCGTGAATAACCTAACTGAAATTTTGAGTACTAAAAGAAACAGTCTCGCAAATTGTGGGGTTAGAGCAGTAATTTGTTTCTTAACGACGAAAAGAAAATTTCCTACGAAATTTACAAAGAAATTTTACGGAACAAATATTATGTGTGAAGGTCAAGTTCGAAAATGGTGTCGTTTAATTCAAAGAAGACAGGACTAGTGTTTACAATGAATAACACAGCTGTCTTCTGCCTGTGATCAGAAGTGATTTAATAGAATAAGTCAACGAAAAGCTACACCAAAACAAAACGATTTACATTTTCAATGCGGTAAGTATTCTTTCTTATGAAATTTCTACCTGCTATTCAGAACAAAAGACGTATGAAGCTGCTGATGGGATTTTATTTCTGCACTACGGTCGATCGCACATTATATCAAAACCGGGTTCTGAATTAAACGACTTCACTAAGAAATCTTCAAACAGCCAACCCCTATTTTGCACCTAGCGATTATTACGTTTTCTCAGTTTAAAACTAAATAAATAAACGTAAATAATAAAGAATGAAATAAATAAACGTAAACAATATTCTGAACAGGTATGTTCAGAATACATGCCGTAGCTTTCAAAGCCGAATTTAAGTAGTACAACGAACGAAAAATGTGTTGCGGACATATGGAAATAAAAATACATATATGTATTACTCGTCAAAGTTTAAGAAAGCTCACTTGACGCAGAGTCCTGCCTCGGCGACTAGCTTCTTGCTACTTGTTATATCCTCTCCGCTGTACTATTAGCAGCCCCAAACTCGGGTAGAACTTGCGAATTTGTGTTTATAATTTTTAAACTTTGACAAGTAATAAGTTTATTTTAATCTATTATCTATTTATCTTTAATCTAGGATGGGCGTCGATTGTTTAGTGGAACGAACATTAATGTTATCGTTGATAGGTAAATTCCTGCCAATGTTTGTAACTGGAGAGTGGTTGACGATTGCTCAAGCTATCATCGGTCAATTTTTTATGAGAGCGTTGGTGGTTTGCGTGATCATTACCGATGTAACGTTCCGATTCAGCGGGATAGATTCAGGCATGCGGATTAAAAAAGGTTTGTCGATATTTTGTCAGCCAGACTTTGTATTTTAATTCAAGGTTTAGACACGATTGGCCAAGACGACCTGGCGGAGAGGTTAACAGCAGCTTTTATGGATGCCGTCGAGTACTCGATTACCCGAAGTTCTGGTCGAGAGAGGTTGACCCCTTGGAGGAATACGGAGTTTTATATGAAGAAAGCTGTCTGTCGTTTTTGGAGGGCCTCTCAACGTGAGGGTAATCCTAAGCGTCGGATAGTTCTTATTGGCGAATACAGGGCTCGAAGAGCCAACTATTTTCATAAAGTCCCGACGACCGAGAGGGACTCGTGGCGTTCTTTGTGAACGGCCAGTGAAACAAGGATCCCTGGGAAGTCTTATATAGGGTTCTAAAACATAAACGTAGAAAGGAGTTCTTCTGTTGGCTCTCTCGACCCGGCAGGGCGTGATTTTGGATATCTCCGGAATTTTATGCAGACTACTAGACAATCTAGCTAACTGACAACGAAGATGAAGACCCCATACAATCTGCGAGAATGGCGTGAAATCACGCCGTTTCGCAGAGATGCGTTCGTTACTTATAGAGATTGCTGAGAGCGAGGTGCATCAGGCTACCTCGGCCTCAGGCCACAATCAGGCTACAGTCTTGAGGTAAGACGCTTGGCTTTAATGGACTGACGGTTGACCTCCTTGTTCGCTCAGTTGCAGTTAATGTGAGAATTATTAAACGCATATTTAATAAATTACTATTTGGCGGATTCTTCCCAATATGCTGGAAGAAAGGAATTGTAAGATTGTTGTTTAAGGGAGGTAACAAGGATCCGAATGTTAGTTCGTCATATCGGTCCTTGACACTGCTATCGGTTATTGGCAAGGTCTTTGAAAAGGTGTTGTATCTTCGTATAAATGATAGCTTAGTCTCAAATGTGTAGCTAATGGAAAACCAATACGGGTTTCGCCCCGGAAAAGACACCGAGGAGTGTTATGAGTGTGGTGCCGATTAATGAAACGGAATATGTATGGAGATCTTCCTAGACAATTTGGCAAGTTTAACAATCTGTGGTGGCCCTCTGCCATTTACAATTACAGAAGCGAGTATGCACTGAAAATGAACTGCAGGTGTTAAGAAGTTATTTCAGTCACTGGGATGTGTTACTCCGCGAGAATAAACATGAAGTAGGAAAGACACTTTCTACGGGTTGTCCGCAAGGCAATGTGTTGAGTCCCCTCTTGTGGGTAGTGGAATTTGACTCTTCTGCGGCTGAGGTTGCCGAAGGATGTTCGCGAAGGGAGGTCAGGATACTCAGGGCCATTAGTGCATGCAGGGTGCTTAAGCTCTGGGCTCATCAACACAAAATGACTTTCAGTCCGGAGAAGACCACGATGATACTCCTCAAGACCCGTTTGGCGGAGTCGGCAAATTCAAGTAACGATGTCAGGCCATTGAATAAAGAATACTTAGGTTCAGAAGTACCTCCGGGTGTATCTTGATGAGAATTTTCAATTCAAGAGACACCTCCAATATGTCGCAAAAAGGGCTTATAGTGTCATGTACTGCCTTCTTGGGGATCCGATATGTGGTCATTCCCGATTAGGATCTCAATTTCAGGACCCTAAACATCCTGTACACGGGCATGTGTATGGGCACGTGTATGTACACGGGCAATTATGTTGTATGCTACGCCAGTTTGGGTGGGAAGGATAAAATTTTGTAGTTATAGAAGTGTATTATTGACGGTCCAACGACTATTATTGTTAAAGGTAACAGGTAGTTACCGGACGGTTTCATGGGAGGCGGTGTTGGTGATTGCGAGGGTGAAACCGGTTAATATTTTAGCTATTGAGAGGCAGGAGAGTATGTTGTTGCTAGGAAGTTGGATGAGTTGACTTCCAAAAACATTCGGGATATCGAGCAACATGATTATGATGTATGGCAGACTAGATGGGATGAGATTACTGATGGATTATATACGCACGATCTTTTTCCATATATTAGAAGTTTGTGGGGCGCCTCATGGGTTTCCCTTAAAAAGTACGTAACTCAGATTCTTACCGGTCATGGGGCCTTCAGGGATAGACTGGCAGGGTTCGGCCTGATGAATCGGGTATATTCCCGCACAATGTAGGGTGCAGACGATGCCTTCCGTGTGTTGTATAGGCGCGCCAAATATGATGTGGAGGTATCGCAGTAATTTGTGTCGACTGGATACGTCGGACAATGCTTGACATCAATCAAAACTGGAAGGACCGGGATCAATGGTTGCTGAATTTCTGCACTATTTGGCTGGGGAACGAATTGCGGAGGGAATCAAGGGTGCTGCTTGGTCTTGTTCCTACGCACTTTGTTTTGTTACGATTTCTTGTTAGTGTTAATTTTGTTTTGATGATGCTATATAGTTTTGGTTGTTTTATTATTAGTTTTATTTTGTGTTTCTGTTTCAGTGCATTTTCGCGTTTGTGTCGCATGTGAACTCACCTCACCTTTCGGGTAAGTAGGTGATTCAGTTCCTTCCACGACTACTGTTTTCAGTCTTGCTTAAGACTAGAGATATGTTTTTTTATTTTTTTTATTAATAGTTACACCGACAGGAATGTCACTTGTGGCATTCGCATCGGTGACATCCTACGCACAGCCGACTGAGAGATGTCATATGCTAGGTTTAGAAGATGACCTCCTGTAAAGCCCATCAGGGCTTAGTACGAAAGGGTGGTTGGAGGGTGCCTTCCCCTAGGGTATCAGGATGAAAATTTCTTATAATTTATGACCTGAAGAATCGAATAAAACCGGTTTCATAACTCTGTCTCCCGTAGTTTTCATATCCAAGGTAAAACGGAAAAGCTTTTGGACGAAAAATAGGTTTTTAGGCTTGAAATACAGTATTTTGTTGTTAAATGACTAATAATTTCGTAATTTTATTATCAAAACTTGTAGAGAATTTAATTCCGAGAAAAATGATGTAATAAAGTCTATGGAGAAAATGAAAAATCAACTTTTATTATTAAAAACAGAACAGAACAAATTTAACAAAAAAATATTATGAATTTATCAAAATTAGGAACAGATGTTTTTAGTACAATAAATTTAGACCTTTGAAAAATTGAAGTACCATAATTTACTTAATAAAAAATATATCATCCATTTACCAGTAAATTTTTCATTTAAGGATTATACTTCATTCGTGAATTGTGTTGTTGCTCCATCAAGTACATTTCAATTTGTTTTGTTGGTGAAAATATTTAAAGCATTGTAAGAAATTCATTGTTTAAAAATTTCAGATAATTTCTTCCCGTGACAAGATCTAGTGTTAAAGAGCCATTAATTTGTTATCGAACATGCTACACAAAAACGTTCATTGAAAATCATTGCTGGAAATTCGGTTCAACTACAGCATGTGGCTTTTCTTCAGACCACCGATGTGAATTCAGAGGGTTGTTTATGCTATTACGAATAAAAGTAGTTTTGTCCGAAAGTACTATTAATTTCGTTAATTACCCATTGACAAAACTGCAGTCGTTAAGAAGTTGACGACCACCAAGCTTGGTAGTCACCAAAGCTGTAGGTGCAAAACTTTCTGAACATGACAAGGACGAAGTCCGTGGCCATGTAATATCCTCCGTACTGTATTTTGTGAATGTAGAGTTGTTTAGAAATTTTTCGTTTTTTCGTTGTTTAGAAACTTTATGTAGGACCAGGATACCCACATCGGTTTTCTTCTACACAAAAATCATATTAGCGTTTTCAGCATGAATGAGAAACGGTATTTTTCAAAACAAATAATCTAAAACGCAATTTCCCATTTTAAAATTCTGATTATACTGAAAAAATGTGGTACAGTTTAGAGCATAATAAACACAAAAACACTACCTAACTTAATTGTAAAAGTAATTAAAACAATCAAATTAAGTAAAAAACAACTAAACCCTCTAACGGTTATTAATAACAGTCTCCACAATTTTATGACAACAATGAGTAATATTCTAATTAATTTCGAAGCATGCAGTTGTCAACCTAATTTTTTAAACGTCTAAATTTATTGCCCTAAAAACAACTGTTTTTAATTTGTATAAATTCATAACTATTATTGTTTTTAATATTAAAAATTCATTTTTCAATTTTTGAAGTGTTTATTACATCAATCTTCGCAGAATTAAATTCTCTACAAGTTTCGATAATAAAATTTACGCATTTATTAATCATTCAATGAAGTTACTGTACTTCAAACCTAAAAAAAAAAAAAGTGTTTTTCGTCACCGAGTTTTTCTGTTTTTCGTTGGATTAGTGAAAACTACAGAAGATACAGTTCTGGGACCTGTCTTATTCGATTTTTCAGCTTATAAAAAAAACATAAGAAACCATCGATCTACTCTCCCCCCTTTACATAAATTTCAGTATGATCTAATTTCATCAGATTTGAAGTCCGGGCGAATTTTTTTGGCTAGACATAACTCGACAAAAAACACTTTCGAAAATATGGTTGTATGTACTTTTTTCCTTATTTCAAGCTCCAGAATCAGTTTCCAAATTATTTCCTTTTCCTCCTGTAAAATATAAAATTTTCCTCCTGTACAAAAATGTAAAATTTTGTGGCCAATTTTTTTATCCTATGAACTATAGAAATTTTGCCCGACATTTCCCAGAATTAATATGTACTATAATAGTCAGGAAAATGTATTAAATAACATTTTAATACAAGACATGCAGATTTCTATTAATACATCCCTAATCACACCCCTAATAAAAAAAAACTACGGGTTATTCGTTAATTAAATTAAATGCATTCCAACGATGAGAAAAACAGGTATAAAAATAATGTTTAATAATGTATAACTATTTTAAACAAAAAAAAAAAAATGTTTTGAAGCAGACAAAGGAAATAATCATTACGTAACAAATATTAACGGTTTTTTAATTTATCGGCAGTAAAGTAAAACGACGTGAAATGAATTTAAATAAAAAATGAAGGATTATATAATGAACAGTTCATTATAAATACAAAACTAATTTGAAATTAAGTAGACATATCAGGTGTAAAAAAAAAAAATGCTACAAAATGAGGAACAGTTCAAGTCGTATTGAAGTTATGCGATTATATAAAAAAAAAAAACAAAAACAAAAAAAACACTGAATTTGCTTAATAATTACGAAATATAGTCTTTCGTTTAAAATATCTTCCACTTAAAAGAAACTTATGGAACTTTCTGTATAAAGTAAACAAATAATCATCAAAATCGGCCCACTTGAAAAAAAAATAAAATAAAGTTTGAATGGACGTGAAAAAATATACATCATATTTTACCTCATATATGAGGTAATTAAGTACCTCATCTTTTTTGGAATCGTTCAAAAAATAATTTAAAAAAAAAAAACATTTTTGAAATCGGAAAAAAATATAAATAAGTTTAGTCTTGCAATGAAGGCAGTCCCTTCTTTTAAGTTAAATAAAACGTTATAAAGATTCAAATGAAAGTATGTAGGGATATTTTCACACAAAAAATTTAGTAGATGGCTGAAACAGAAACGACTGAATAATTCAAATTTAACCATACATTTCGTTTATGAAACTTCTGAAAAATCTTCTAAACAAATCGTCAAACGAATGTAAATCTGGGACAATAAATCTTGATGGCTAAGGGTAAAATCTATTACTCCGAACTTCCAGAAAAGGGTTAAAAATCGTTTTCATCTTGACAATTTCAAATTCTGAGAACAAATAACAAAAAAAAAAAAATCAAAAGAAAACCAAAATCAAAAAAATTTATAGCTGAAATACTCAAACGTTGAAAAACTTTCACGAATTAAATTTTTAAGGGCAACGAGTAAAATGTCCATAAAATCCGTCCCTCTCGACATATATTAACTTACTTTCATATCCGATATTTAATAAAAATATGTAAACTACCGTACAAAATTTCGTAATAGTAAATAAAATCGTTTGACGTATAAATCCAAATAAGAAACTAACATACGTACACTCACACAAGAACACTTAAGTTAAGAAATCTCAAAAAATTGCCAAGTAAAAAAATAATTTTTTGACCGCCAGCACCATTCCAGCTGTAATAATAATAAAAAAAAAAAAAAAAATGATTAAAAAACCCTTTATAATGATTATATGAACATTACAATTGATTACATCTTGAAATGTTACCTCTATTCGGTGAATAGAGGTAATTTAAATCTGTACGAACTTAAATTAGCTCAGATTTAAATTTTTTTTACTAAACCTGAAAAATTACATCAAAAGAACTCTTTAAATTAACCTCATTTGTTTGTTTTTATTACTCGCTTAGTGAATTTAAAATTCTCCTAAGTTCATTAAGACATACATGTATTTGGAAAAAAATTGAATGGTTAAATAAAAAATAATTTTTTTTAAAAATTACTTAGTATTTAAAGAGTTTCAGTACCCCGACGTTACAATTAAAAACGTACTATTTCAGAAAAAATCAGAAATGAAAGCCACAATACTTTATTTACTATATAAATTAAATTACAAAAATTCAACAAAACTCCAACGTTTTCTTTCATGACAAACTGTAAACTCTTACGTAACGACTAATTTATCCTAAACAAAAAATTATTCGAAAAAATAAATCTAATAAACATATCAATAATGCTACGACACCGATACAGTAATAATTTAATACAGAAAAGCACCTTATGTAAAAATACAGTTTAAAAAGGACTGATTTTAATAAAAGAAACTAACCTGAAAAAAAATAATTGCAACAAAACAGACAGAACGTATAAACACCGCGAGTAAAAATACAACACTAACTAGGACCAGGTAAAGAAAGACTATTACTCTAAGTTACAGTGACCTTCTTCAAGCAGCTGTCCGCGTGGCACGACAAGCAAGGTTCTTTACCATTCCCTCTCACACCATTTAATCAATCGTTGAATCATAACATATAATAGTACAATTTTAATTCATATAGCTATATTTTTTATAAATAATTTATTAGAACCTTATTATAAAAAACACAGTTCTCCCACCGGTTTAATTTCTTTATTTTAAAATTTCACTGACTCAAGCAGCGGTTATTAACAATATTACTAGAATAATAAGGAAATCAGATATATTACTTCGCCAACATAAATGTATTTTAAATCACAGGTTATTAAAATATATTTTACAGTTTTAAAGGATATGAAATGTTCCCTTTTACATAAAATAAATAAATGTTCTAGATATACTTACATCATATTATAATACATGCTAAATGCCATAATCATAATAGCTGTAAGCGACGTGGCATGAGCGACTTGAAAAGTCACTCCCCAAAATAGCATTACCATTTTCACAAAAAACCAAACATACCATGAAGAGAAAGCGAGTAAATAATTTCACACAGAGTTATGAAGTTACATGTCAGATTAAGCATTATTTCAAGACGGAGAGTAACCTCAGAGCAAATGCCAATAGGAGATGCACAAAATGCCATTCAGGTTGAGAGATTTAGGCTGATATGCGTTCCTTTTAATCTTTCTTTATCTGTTTAGCCTCCAGAACTACCGTAGGGTATTACTTTAAAGGATGAATGAGGATGATGTGTTTGAATACGAATGAAGTGTAGTCTTGTACAATCTCAGGTCGACCACTCCTGAGAAGTGTGGTTAAGTTCCTTTTAATCTAATCTAAGAAGATCTCTACTAAAGGGAGGGATATACATGTGTTGACATACTTATACAGAGATTTGAAATCCTCTTTTAAGATCGTACGAAACTTAGCGCATAGAAGATATTTTTTTTCTTCTCATGCCTAAAAGGATAATAGAGCGGAGCCGATTTTTCAAAACCATTATTCTCAATGCTATTGATATCGAACGCTGTAATTTTTCAGGAACACTCATTTCAAATTTGGAAACTTTCTTTACAGTCTTCATACGTTCTCCGAACGTAATATAATATAAGCATGAAATTCATCACAGATAATTACACTGACATTCAAAATAAAACTTTAATTTTCTCTAAGTGCGGCCCTTTTTCTGCATTTTCTTTTTGCGAGATTACAGATCTGTAAGTAGAATCTTTCTATCACCATCAGTCTAATATAAATGGTATGCTAAAGGTTTATAAAAGTTAATATAACTAATGTTGAAGGATATCACACATTTACATTAAACTTCTTAACAGATGTTCTCCTTTTGTAGGTAATCTCAAATATACCTCAAACTAAAAGTCCAAAAGTAAGCAGCTAGAGTATTCAGCTCTAGCTGTAGTATTCAGCAAGTGGAGTGTTAATAACACTCCATTTGCCTTTATAACGTTTTTCAACGCTGAAATATCTTAGTGGAAACGTTAACAGTGTTCAACATTTTCTATCCCAAAGTTTGGCAGGAAGAAATTCACGTGTGAATTTTTTTAGGAAATGAACTTTGCGATATATTACATCCCACAGCTCTGTAAGAATTTATCAGTTTATCTACAATATTCTGGTAATTTTGTGATTTACGGACACCTAGAAAATTTTCGCGTCATTAAACGCTATCCAAGTTGCCGGTCCTACATCGGTCAATACAGAGTTAAACATTTAATCAAACAAGAATTTCTTCTCTAATTTTGCTTCACTTACTTTTGGGAATTTCTGCCTTATGTAAAAGATCCTTGACTATCTTTCTTCAGAATTAAAAAAAAAAAATTATTCATCCCAGTTTGACATGAAGGGGGCGATAAAAATATTTCTTTCTAGTTTAACTAGAGGCTCATGAATGTTTTTTTTACCAGCTGCTAATTTTATTAAATAACATAAGGTGCTAAAAGAATTTTATTAAAGTGAACATCAAAAGGCATAGAGTAAAATATCATTATCTTGAGAATATTTAATTATTAATAGTGCAAATTATAATTTATTTCAATTAAGCCTTTCTGAATTTATATAAATAAAAATGCCTCATTATTTGGCTGTTTGTACCGACGTTAACTTTATAATCAGGAACCGCTACGTCGATCTGAGAATTTTCTAATGTTTAAATTTAAACCGATAACTCCATTACAGCGTAACTAGTAAAGCTTAAAACAAATACCGAATAGTAAAATTTTGAATCCGCTAACTAAATCATGTTCTGTAGCAAGTTATTGACCCGAGTGTTTCGTACGAGTCGAACTTTAAAAAATAAAACAAACAGTGTTACGTTTTATCAAGAAGGAAAATTATGTATTTTTCTGCGGCGAGCATCCTGTGTACAGATAAGTCAGAAAATAACTGCTAAGCTGCGATTATTTTTATGTGAAGTAAACAAATGGCTTTATTTGTTTTCATACGCCCATTAACTCGATTTCTGCCGGTTATACTTTGTACGTAATTAGGCTTGAACGAGGTAACCTGTTTTAATAGAATTCTAAGAATGAAAGAACTTATTCTAATTACATATAATGGCCATCCTTCCTTCACGATAAATGAATTTTTTTGGCAAATCTCCTTCAGGAGGCAAAAAACCTTTTTGCCTATTGGTAAATTATCACTTAAATAAATTATTTTCTGCCATAAAAATCACAGACATAAAAATTAACAATTTTAACAGAAATTTTTAAAATATCAAATGGATATACTTCATTCGACGGAGAGCAGCTTTTTAATTTTTTTATTACAACGCTACGGCTGAATTTCAGTAAAAAATTTCTGGGTAAAAGAATTTAAAGAAATTTTCGAATTAAATATTTATTTTTTAGTTTTGGCAGAGTTCGCTTTCGAAAAATTAAAATCTGATCTGGTAACTGAAGGAACATCGGTTTTTCCTTTACTATAAATAAATATATCCAGCAGGTGTTTGTAGCGCGATTTACTTAACACAGGATCCACTAGGCCGATCTGACCGATTCTTAATGTATAATTTCTTATGCAATTACCATAGTAATCACCATATTGCCGTCCTAGTACATCTAGTAAAATCTTCCTGAGGATGATTTTAAGTAAATATTTGTAAAAGTAGCTGCATTATTGCAGCTACTTTGCTGCGGTAAGAGTTGACTGTATTTTACAGCGTCATTTTTTGCACGGTAAAATTATGAAATGCTGTTTAAACCACGTTTAATTCGCTACGCATGAAGACCGACATTCGTTAATTTAATTTAATTTTAATATGTTTTTGATTCAGTTTAATAATGCTAACAATAGATACCAAAGATAAAGTAACGTTTACAACGAACCACGCTTCTAACTTGCTTCGGTCAAATTTTTTCGACATTAAATTGAGCGTAACCTAAGAACGACTCGACTAATCTTCATCAAATTTTCACATGCACAACTTCATTTACAGTAATACACCATCATAGTTTCAATGAAATAAATGAAAAAAGTTGTTTTGGAGATTTTAGAGCCACAAAATTTTATATATAGATCTATATGTATATAAATGCACAAGGAAAGGCAAATTTAAGTGAATGGTATTTTCATACTCCTCAAAACTTAAATTTATTTTCATACCCCACTTCAACCATGTGCTCGAAAGTAATACCGTACTCTCAAAAAGTCGATAAACACAATGATTTCTTCTTTTTATCTCTTTTATCAAATCAGGTTAACTGTTCTCAAGATATCAGGGACGAATTAGAAAAAAATATTTTTTTAAAGACAGATGTTAATTTATTTTTTACTTCCCTAGTTAAATGGTTGAATATCTTTACAATGTATTATATAAGTGGAAGTACAAAAAAAATTTACACTTCAAATTTTATAAGTCGTGGGGTTTGTACAGATCTTGACGCCTTACTATTACTTTTAACTAAAAGCACACGAAAATTCTAGCACTTAAAAATTCCGAAAGGATGCAAGAATATATCTTCGAACATACATACATACCTACATATGCGTTTTTTATTACTACTAAGCAGCAAGATTGTTTGCGCAGTTAATAAATTGCACTACTAGTTAAAATTCCTCGTTTTTCGGCTATCCATTCATATGTTTTTGCTCTTTATCGTAAGAAAAACAGGATAAAAACCTGGTTTTAATTTCTCCGTCGTAGCCGGATAAATAATGGGACTCTACTGGTACTTTTTTTAACGAATGTGTTAAAAAATGAAATTATTTATATTTTGCGAGAAGTTTTTTTTTTTTTAAGAGGGAACTATTTTTAATTTTAACATGTAAAAAACTTGTCTTAAGATTATCTTGAGCATAGTTGTTTTTCTCCTAAGACTTTACGATCGGTTGAACAGTGTATTCGATAGCATATAATAATAGTTTGTACATTCATGTTTAGTGTAGTTAAAATTAAGTCGCCGACAAAGTAGAGTTCTGTTAAAAATAGCAGCATGGACCCAAAATGAAATTTAGAGGAAGGGTGAAGTTTGTTAATTTATTGTTTATCAAAATTAGGTATTTAAGATATCAGTGATTTAATACATTTTATTGTATTTAAGTAACTAAAAACAATCTTTTTCCATGTTATGTTTAACTTAAAAGATTTTAAAAATTAAGGCAGATTATATACCTTTTTCTTTACCTGTTTAGATAAAACAGATAACCGTAAGGTATTTACTTCAGAGGATGAATAAGGAAGATGTGTATGAATGTATATGAAGTGTAGGTTTTGTACCATCCCAGATCGACCACTCCTGAGAAGTGTGGTTAATTGAAACCCAACCACCAAAGAACACCGGTATCCACGATCTAATATTCAAATTCGTATAAAAATAACTACCTTTATTAGGATTTGAACCTTAGAACTCTCGACTTCGAAAACAGCTGATTTGCGATGTCGCGTTAACCACTAGACCTAGGTGGGCAGATAATGTACTTAATTTTATTTCATAGAAATTTTTTTTCTGTTTTTAGATTTAGGTACCTGACAACATGGAAAAATAGAAAAATCCGGGGAGAGAATAATCTCTCAACAAATACTAATATTTTTCCTCTGTTATTATATACCGTAACAGTGGAATAAGAGTTACAAAAAAAAAAAAAAAATTGAAAAACCTTTGAAGTAGTTAGTTTTATTAATTCTAACCGTCGACGCCTCCAGGTTATAAAAAAAAGAAACAAGTATTCGAAGTAAAACAGATAATTCATTTATACAGGCAGAATTCCTTATCGGTGAAAAGGCACTCTTCGATGAGAGAAACGATTTAGACTGTTAATTTACAATATCTCTCCCGATATTTCTTTGGCTATGACGCAAGTAAAGGAGCTGAGGCGTAGCAGAAAGCAGCCAGCGTTAGTTAATTTTTCTGGGAGTAATATTTATTTTACGGTTAGTCCCTGCAAAAACAGAATCATGTTGTCACTTCTACGCGTGAATTCCACTTATGTTTAACAAGTTCCGCATACTCGTACAACAGTGTATTCGATTCAGGAAAGATAACTACAGACAGCTTCTTTACTTATTTTTTCCCTAGGATGACTGGTATTCATATTTGTTATTTTCGATAGCAGCTATACTCAGTTTGCCATAAAGACTTGTTTGTCGTATCAAGACTGCCTAAAAACTAACGCTGACATTAAACTGATCAACATATTACAATAAAAATAATATTTATAATCAAAATAACATTTTAAAAAATCATACGCATAGATATTTTAATTAAATCGAGAGCTGTTATGTAGCCTACATTAAATAAAGACGATACAAATAATATTACAATAGGAACACAAACGTATACGGGGTAGAATAAAACGAAAGGGGGAACATGTCATCAGCTGTAATGTAACAGCTTGCACGTCAAAATGGCCGTGAAGTCGGTAGCCACGCCTTCTAGACCAATCCGGGTCGACTTCAGTATTGACCCGTGTCACGCGCAACTCCTAGTCAAATTACTAATGTCAAGTGATATTTAAAGAAAAATAGAATCAGTAAAATGTAAACAGGATATTCGTAGAATAGATATGCAAACATTTTAATATGAAAACACATGTGTGTGTGTGTGTGTTACCACACACACACACACACACATACACTCACAAAGCTTCGAAATATAACAGACCCAATAAATAGTTAAAATAATATTTTTATTATTTAAGAAAAATTACAGAAAAAATGATATCATTTAAAAGCCAATGGGATTTTTCATCCAATTTTCAAATAAACCGTACGAATAAAGCAAATATGATAACTAGCAGGGCTTACATATTTTTTAAAAATCGACAAGGAGAAAAATCATAACATTCCGTCATTATTAAAGTTAATAAATCTATCGAAAAAATATTTAAACTATTTTTAATTTGAAAGAAAAAGAAAAAAATCATAATAACCTTTTTATGGCAGGATTCATATGTGGCTATACAGAAGTCGCAAACAACACCCTACTATAAATAAAAATTCTTAAGCGACTGGCATACAACGGGTATCACTCATATAGCATACATGTTTGATACCTTACTTACGAAAAATCAAATTTAGTAAAATCAACACAACTTTATTCGCACTAAGACATAACAGACCGGCAATAAGTACCGATAACGATAAAGACAAACAACATATCTTCTAATTGTCTATGCAGAAAACGTAATAATTTGTTTTTGTTCATACATTTTCCGTTAACCGACTTGGAGAATTTAAAAAAAATGAAATATGGATTAAGTAAAAAATACGACTTGAAATATGCGTATAAAATAATAAGCTGTATAAATTAAGAAACTTTTTTTTGAAGTAGTTTAAAAAGAATATATAAATTGAAAAAATATTTAGTAAGAAATTTTCGAAAATTATTACTGAAGGGATCCTTCCGAATAATACGAGTGGTTACCCGATAATCGAGCAAACGTCCTATCCGTGCCTGCTTGTGTATGAATACAGGTTTTGGCATAAATAAACATTCAGGAATGATTGACCTTACCCTAGCATACAAATAATTACTATGAAATTTAAAAAGATTTAAGAAACTTCTATGAATGACAACTAAAAGTGGTGGTTAGCTGCTGGCTTCTACATCACCTAGTTTTTGGTTCGATTCCCGCTAGGAGTAGGAAATATTTTTACCTATTACTTCATCCTTCTTACCTTCCTTGTTAAAATAATTGTTAAAGAAGTCCACGGTCGTAATATTAAAACAAATTATGAACGCGATCCACAATCCTTCTAAAGAACACTGGCTAGGCCTGTTACAATATTAGAGTGGGCGAAATTATCGCTGTGCGCAATTTTCACGATGCACCAATAAATATAAAGGAAAAACACAGATTAATTCGGCAGATATCATAGTCCACAGTACTTGGTTTACGTGCACTAAATTTCAAAAGGTCACTACTACAATTAATAATGGGCGTTTCTCGGGAGAAACATTCACAGTGAAAATTATCTACAACACTACAAAATATACAACAGAGTACCTAATAATACTTCGATAACTACCTTATTAACTCAAATTTTACATAAAACCACAAGATGAAAATAAAATAGTAATAAAACCGAATTTAATGAACGCTTTAAAAAGTAAGAATTAATATTATTTAAAATCAGTTTTAATGTTTTACTCCTTCAAGTAGGAGCAAAATAAAAAAATAAGCCATGGTTTAGTCGTTACGTTTTTGACATATTATCTGTTCTTCAATTAAGACTTCAGAAACACTTTTTTCTGTTACACCGTATAAGCTAAAAGTTATGCAATGAAAATCTTAAACGAATGAAAAATTCGAAGCTTGATCAGCCCAATCTAAAATTTAAGGCCATCAAGATGAAAAGCTCTAAACCTACAGCCCCACCATGGAGGTCGGTAAGAAGTATTAATCTTTACTTTTTACAGCGTTTTTTTGCTTTATGAGGTTTGGAGTTAAGATATCTTGTTAAAAAAAGATGTTTATAAGAGGGTATAATAATAAAAATAACAAATGAACTAAAAACCATTAAATGTTGTTAAACAAGACCAAATATACTATAAGAATACGTTTAAAAATATATTAAAAAGACTTACTGTAAAAAGGGAAGCACATGTAAAAACTCTTATAACGTCATCCGTTCAACCTAAAAAAATACATATATGTGTAACGCAATTCAAATAAATCGATACTACTCGAATGCTACTAATATAACTAAAAAATTAAATTTAAAATACAGTATCTTTGAAGATAATGAAGTTTTTTTAATAAATTAGGTTTCGTCATCACCGTTTATACGTAAATAAAGTAACACTAAATTCTTTCGTTATATTTATAACGATAATTAATCGCAATTCATTTAACCTTTAAATTAAAGTAAGTGACGCATAAATGTCATTTTTTTACTTGTTTACTATATTAATCGTTTTAATTCTATTTTATAGTTAGCTGAATAAACCAGCGTTTTTTTATCTTGTTTAATCTACAACCCGGTAACAAACGACCCTTGTTCAAAATTCCACAGAACGTTACCAAAAACAAGTGGTTTCGACATGTGTTTGCTTAAATTTTTGTCTCAAAATCTTTCAACTAATTTTCAGCTAATAAACAACAATAAAAAAACTGTCCATAAAAATGAAAAACACCATTAAAAATAAAAAAAAACCGTTCTTAATCAACATTTTATAATTCTACCTGCATTAATCTGTTTAAGAGGATTTCCAAAATAAAATTTTAGTATCTCCATTTGAATGTAAAAATTATTCTCTTCGCAGGTTTTTTCCATATATCATTTCTATTTTTTCTCTGGAAATCTTTTGCTATAATAAGGGGATGTACAAAACAAAAATCGAAATTTAAGGCTATCTAATAGTGTATCTTTTAACTTAAGATTTATTGTAATGAAACACAAATAAATTGAAAGATTAACTCTTACAATTTTTCCCAACAACTGTTCAATGTGAGCACCTTATAACAAGCTACAGACATAAAAACGATAGAAGAAGGTTTGTTCCATACTCTAACCAGCATACCGGAATAATGGAAGCGACATTTGCTACAATATTGTGCCTAAAATCGGGTAGATAAGAAATAGCAGAGGCACTTACAAGAGATCGAAATAGATCCTTTA
This sequence comes from Zanna intricata, assembly GCA_010016005.3. Taxonomy (NCBI): domain Eukaryota; kingdom Metazoa; phylum Arthropoda; class Insecta; order Hemiptera; family Fulgoridae; genus Zanna; species Zanna intricata. Next base: position 54,069 of record JAAAKQ030494598.1, read on the forward strand.
TAAAATCTCAGAGGGGAAATAAAAATGGGATCAGATCGGGTGACCTTGGAAGCCACGACAAACAAGCTTTGTCGCCGCATCCACGCCGACCTATTCAACGGTGGAGAAAATGTCATTTAATCAATCCCGTACTATACAGTTATGCTAATGAGAAGCTACACCACTTTTTGCCAAATGAAATTTTCTGGTCCATCTTGCAGTTGAGGCATGAGCCATGAGGTTACTGTACCGGTAAATGTGTAGTCATGAACAAACTCAGGCTGACAATTCCTGAGACGTGTGGTTAATTGAAACCCAACTACCAAAGAACACCGGTATCCACGATCTAGAATTCAAATCCGAATAAAAGCAACAACTACCTTTATTAAGATTTGAACTTGAAAACTTCGACTTCGAAATCAGTTGATTTACAACGATGAGTTTACCACTAGACAAACCCGGTGGGTTAGTTTGAAACTTGATTATCATTACAGTAAAATATCGCAGGTGATCGTATTCTGTTCCATCCTGGTCAAAATACTATTGGAAAATGGCATAATAACTAGAAAAGAATCGTTTCAAAATTTAGCGAAGGGATGTGAAAAAATTAGTTATTTTACGCAGCAATTTAGATTTACTTTTTTGCCTGTTTTACGCATGCATAAAGTTATGTTAGTTAAAAGTAATCAAAAAGGGTACTTTTTTAAATTTATCATAAATGTTTTAAAGATAACGTTCAATTTTATTAAATTATCAACATTTACCAAAAATATATACCATCCACGACTCTTTTCATGAAGGAAGGTATAAATCTTCAAACTCAGGAAATACTAAAGCGCAACAAATATTTCAGAGGATATAGTAGTAACAATTACGTAATTATAAATTAGTTTCCACAGAAAATATATTGCTTCAAATATAATGTTTCGTACTTAAATGCCCGGCAATTAAGTATAAAACACGAATACTTAAAAATAGAATTAAATCTTATTGTAATTCTAAAAAGTTTGAACAACTTTTTTCCTGGTCTGTAAAATATAGTTTTATAAGAGTTTTATTGTATTAAAAAATATTTTTAAAAATAACTGCTAACATAAATATTAAAATCAATCAACATAAATAAATACTCCATACGAATGATAAACGGAAGGGAGATTACGAATTATTTCTTTAAATAATTTTTAAAACAACGAACAGATGAGTAACTGAGCGAGTGAAAGATCAGTAGTAAAAATCAGACATGTGCGAGTCCTCTAACAATGGAATGCACTCGACTGCACTCTGGTGCAACAGTCGCATGATTACTGTCATATAAAATTGCATAACCGTAATAAATGCACAATTACAACAATCAAGATAAATGATAATGTTTAATTCAGGTCTATTACAGTCTGAAATTTTACTTTTTTTTAGTAAAATTTTACTACGTAATGAATTGTTCATAAAAAAATAAAAATAACAGTAAATATAATACACTTAATGGAATTTTAATCGAAAGTATTGATGGCGAAATTCCAAATGTATTTACAAAAAATAAGAAATATTAATTTAAAATAAAAAAATACTCTTTTTTAATAAGCAAAAATACCTTACAGAGCGCTTTTATTTGCAAAAAAAAAAAAGCTGGCAGAAAAGTAGCTGAACTTTCAGAGCATTTATATCAAATTAAATTCTATCCTCTCTATCAGCGACATAAACTGAAAATAATTTAAATATTTATGTCCTCTAATTAAAGAAAAATGTTCTAGACTGACTGTAAGACACTAAAATATTCGCTTATAACTCTTAAATTCTTGTTATTTAATAAGGGCAGTGAAATATTGAAACATTCATTTTTCGAATTTACGGATAGCGAAAATACTACCCTGATAGATCTCTGCTCGTAAGATAATATTAAAAGATACAAACATTTTTAACCACAATTAGTGGTACAGAAAAAAGTTCTGAGAATTACGCCTTCCGAGAAAAATGATGTGAAGCTGTAAAAATTGTTGCCGAAAAACGTACTTTCTTAGTTATGGAGTAAATTAGCTTTACTAAATTGCCTATAAGTAGTTAAAACTTGAAAAAAAAAGAAAAGAAAACAATCGTACAGAATATCATTTTCAGAAAATTGATCAAAATAAAGTAAATCGAGAAAATACAAATTCAAGAATTCAGTTTTTTCTAATTAAACAGAGGAGAACACTACAGAAAATATGATTCCAAAAGAAATAAAAAATCATCTTTGAACAATTAAATCCAATATATAACATTTAAAATTGATTTACTATATATATATATATTTTTCATATGTGCGGCCAATTGTTTTCTCTAAAAAAGCTAGTGAGTAAAACGCTTACGTAAAAGATATTACGTACGAGATTATTCTTAAAAATACTTTACAGTGCAATGAATAATTTTTATTTATAGTATTAATTTATTAACAAATTTAATAATTTATCTTCAATATTAATATGAAAGAAGTATTAGAGAAGGGCTATCACTAATATTAATAACAGCTGAGTGAACAGTAGACCTCACTCATATTGTACTAAATTTTGAATTTAACAAATTGAGCTCTAAAACGAAATCGTAATAATAAGTTGCACATTAAAATCAAGTACGAAACAGAACTGTCCATAATAATTAATTTAGGAACTTCGGTCAGTGTTAAAATAATCTTATATCAATATGGTAATCATTAGAGACAATAGACATTATTAACTGACGACTATGATAACCTCATTTTCCCTTTTTTTAAATTTGAATATACATTATTGTATTGCATTAAAAAGAAATAAAAATGGATTACACTTATACTACAATAACAATGCTAACAAGTGTTTAGAAATGACATTAACACTAAGTACCAATCAGCAATGACTCGATGCGTAAGGATACTATGTCCAGTATCCGTATTTATTATCCAATAATTTACTGGTCATCAATTTGAAAAAGAAAATTTTATGAAGAATCGTAACACAAGTACACGTCATTCGACCTTACAGCAAAAAATCAGACTACAAAATTTCATAAAACTTTAAAAACGGGTTCGGCCTAACTGCTCACAAACATAAAAATAGGCAGAATGGAAAAAATTAAGTTAAAAACAGGACCTCTTTTCGCTCGAGCAGTGATAATGTTAAACGATTAAAAATAACAAAAAAATAAATATATATATATACACATTTTGTTGGACGATTAGAAGAAAACACTCGCCGTCCTTAAAAAACATTATAGAAGTTAACAAGTTATTGAATTTTTTATACAACTGCATTTAAGTAAACAAAATTCAAACTTCTTAGATTTGTACTTGGTTTTAATCGATTATAATTAAATTAATTATCTAAGAATAATGTCATTATCAAATTTTGTGGCCATGTTGTTTCAACTATTAATCTTTGATTAACAACATTAATTCCCGCCGAACTTAAAAGTATTTTTTTAACTAAATTTTTGGGGCACTTACAAGAATTATCTAGGAAAATACAGGAAAAACAGTTCATTTAAAAATTTTTTCAGGACCAAATAGCACATAAAACCACTATATTTTCCTCTCATCATTTTTATTCAAAGAATTTCTTCTGTTCATCTGAACAGGGGCAGCACTGTGTTTGGAGCGGAAAGTTGTAGTAAAATGGTGTCCGCGATTTTTAAAGTTTTTTGAAATATTCTTTTGGGTGCGCGTGTGTAAGTTTGTATATATATATATATATATATATATATATATATGTGTGTGTGTGTGTGTGTGTGTGTGTGTGTGTGTGTGCATCAACATATTTGTGAATATTTTCAATGTGCGTAATTTAAAAAAAAAAGAAGTTTTTTCTAAAAGAAAAAACAAAATAAAAGTGCCTTTGTTATAAGATTAACTAATGCAATAAGACTAGTGCAGCGTTTCTCAACCTGGAGGTCACGAAATTAGACTATTACTTTACACATAAACAATAATGAAATCAATCTATTAGAAAAAAGCATTAATTATAAACATTTGTCTTAAACTTATAAGTACATATGTAAAGAAAATAAATTAATGAGATGGTTGCGTTTGTTTTTCGTTTAAACGTTTCTCCATATGTGAATCTATGTCAGAAATATATAAAAGTAAATTGTTTCCAAGTGATAAAAGACGGTCCAAATCCTAGTAAAGATAGTTACTTTTGTACGGATTTAAATACTAGACTGTGAATACCGGTGTTCTTTGGTGGTTGGATTTCAATTAACCACACATCTAAGGAATGGTCGACCTGATACTGTACAAGACTACACTTCATTTACATTCATACACATCATCCTCTGAAGTAATATCTTAGCTTTACGGAGGCTAAACAGAAAAGAAAAGAAAAAAGTGATAAAAGACGATTTCAATATTTATTTTTAGTACAACCATACACGAAAAGCCCTATTAACAGCGGTAAGATGTGGCGAAAGGGATAGATATGTTTTCTATTTCACTGCTTCACTTCGAAAAACAAGCCAAAACGTTTCTAAAAATCTTCAGATGTGAATTGTAGCTGTAACGTTTTATCAGTAGACATTTCGGTCATGAATCTCAACTGGTAACTTATCAGTTGCAACAACTATTTCATTAAATGGATTCAGTACTCATATCTTCGAGAAATCAATTTTATCTTCAGGAAAATATTCCGCCAACTGGATTTTTAGAATATGTAAATGCATCTTCATGCTATCCAAATTGTGGTAAATAACAGTATCTTCTTCGTCAAAACATTTTGACAAAATATTTTTCTCAATATAATCGGATGCGAGTGGAAACACAACAAAATATTTGGTTTGAAGGCGAATAATCCAGATATCAAGTTTCTTAATGAAAGCATGAACTTTGTTATTAATAAAATGTTTTTTACTTGTCCTTGTAAATTCACATTCAAGTAAGCTGTTGGCTTACATATACACATACTCATTTTTCTGTGAAAACATTGAGAATGGTGTTTGTTCATTCTCGAAAAATATTATAAATTTATTTCGCAATTCCAGTAATCAGGTTATTACTTTCCCCCGCGATGACTTTTGATGGAAAAGAAGAGATTTTCTTTTTGCCCATATCATCGTACACTTTAGCAAACAGCCTATTCTGTAATGGTCACTTAAAAAAAATTAACGTTCTTACAGCTTTATAAGAAATTTGAGATTTTCCTGCATATTTTTTATGACAAGAGCGTATCTGTGAAGGAAGCAGTAAAACACGATCTTCTAATTTTTTCATAAATACACCGTTCTTTCCTGTTATCGCCTTTGCACCATCACTAGATATAGAAATACATTTTATCCAATCTATGTTATAGTTTTTAGTAGCTTTATAAAAAAAAATCTCAACAAAGACATTAATCTGTTACATGACTAAGTAATAATTTCCAAAATAACATATTTTCTTTGATTGATCTGTCCTTATCGCATTCATATATCAAAAAACATAAGAACTGAGAAATGTTTGTCACATTTGTTGATTCATCAAATTGAATATTAAAAAATTCACTTGCTGATTTATCAGTTTGATATTGTATGGGGTTGTATATCTTGAAAGAACAACGCACTTTGGCTTTTCATACAATGAAGTAAAACCATAATTTGGTTTTACACTCGATTCAAATAAAAATGTAATTTGAACTTCCAAAGATTGCAGCGGTATTTTAGTTCAAGTGAAATCATCCCTAAAAAAAGCTAGTAAAATGACAGCGCTCTTGAAAGCTCACCTGAAATCCCAAAATAACACGGAAAGTAAGCTATGTAACAAGATCCGGTGCCAGTATGTTCAAATATAATTGCATGTTGTATAAATACGATTGTGTGTTCAAATTATTACTTGAAAAATTAACAATACTAAGAAAAGAATCTGCTTATGCTTAAAGCGCCTACCGAACGGCTTATTTCAGATAAACAATTGAAAAACGGATAAAAAAAATCTGAAAGCCCACAACCAGTTTTGTACAACATTGTTTTATCTTTGAATTAAAAGGGTCAATGCAAAACCTTTCGCTAGCCGTAACTAAAACAAAACCGTTTCAAGATTCAGTTTATACGAATATTTACTTCATTAAGACTCCCAGGAGCTCTTCATTTGCGAGGAAAAACTCTGTACATCATCCTCCGCAAAATTGCAGTACTTAAAAAAATTTTTCAGCTACAGAATTCTGATCTATAGTACAATTAAACATTGTTAAAAAATTCATTTCTCCCAATAATAAATCCACTCGGTAACTTACTATATTAGGAAAAAAATTAGAGAAATATACAAAACCGTAAATAAAACATTAAGAAAAATAACCGAAAATTGCATTAATTAAGAAAAATTTATACGATTCGGATTATTACAAAAAGAGATTTATTTTTACTACTTTTCTATTTATTATAAAACACCTCACAAAAAAATGATTGGTTTAGATCAAACATTTCTGTATTTTTTTTTTTTTTTATTATTCTTTTTTACTCTCACGTTTAAATCGCCGAATAATTCAATATGACTTGGAGGAAAGAACCGGATATCATTTGGAGATATCCCAATCCTTCCTACAAAGGATAGTTGTTCCCTTTCCATATTCACAGATTCACCGCATAAGTTCGAAATTTTTACATGTGATATGGAGTAAAAATTTTGTACCGCATCAAAAACGTCATGTCTGACTGGAATTCAACTAAGTCGTCGGGTCGAAAGAGTTGCCGCTACCACTCCGCGAAAGTGGAAATAAAAATATACTTTATTTTCACAGATACACTCCTAAATATGAAATTTATATTAACCGGTTTATTTTTTTTATCTAATTTTAATTCGTTAACACAAAATGTAGACAAAACAAAATATTGAAGATAACCTTTTTTTTATCATTATTAATTCTTCTTACCACAGAAGTTGTTACTTCTTTTTTATAAGTATATGTGGAATCGCGAAGTACTTTCATGAAACCTCAATTCCTATGAAAATAAGCGTTCGAGAATCTCAGAACAAATAGAACGAAGATCTAAAAAAAGCAAACCGGAAATATGGGCGAGTAAAGGGTAGGGAAAATACTATACTGTATAATACTAGAGGTCTTTTTTAGCTTATACAATTTTCTGTTCAAAAATTTTGATTCTGATATAAATTGTAATGATCAAGTTGAAACAAGCTTTGTTTGGTAAAATAGAAAATTATAGAGAAATGAAGAAATTGTATAACAGATGATAATGAAGGGCTTTTAATGAATAACAGGAGGCCCCAAAGATAAAGAGTACATAAAAAAAAGGTTAGAAAGTTTTAAATACGTTCAATGAGTTACACTGCAAATTTTTAAACCGGAGTACAACAAAGAATATGGAGAGGGAACACAACTATCCTTTGCAGGAAGAGTTGGGATATCTGCAAATGATATGGTTCGTTTCTTCGGGTCATATTGAATAATTCGGTAATTTTAAGGTGATAAAAAAATTGTACCGATGTAATATGCCTGTAAGATTACAATTAAGTATGAATTAATGAAACTTAATGTTTGGCTCTATTGTCAAAATTTTTATGTTATAAAAACGATGAGAAAGTAGATAAAAATAAATTCAATAATTTGGATAGCAGATCGGGTATTTTAGGAGGGTCAAAGGAGAGATAAAACATAAAAAGGGTGTAGGAAAGAAAGGCAGTGATGCAGTATCGATAGACTAAGCGATTTCCGTCCAGTCCAAAAACAAACGGTACGATAACAATGTTTGAAATCGGGTAATAACGTTTTATCTCTTTTAAATCTTTTCAAAAATCAACTTTGATTTTGTTAGAGAAACACGTTTTAATAAAAATAAAATTCAAAAATACCTGTGTGTGAACAAACGTAAACAATACCGGTCCAATCTTTTTGTTTCATTAGAATCTCCTAGCGATACAAAAGGGTATCTCAAGGGAGTTAAATAATTTAACCGATCTAAGCCTATAAAAGATAAAATTGACGCCATGAGTGATTATTATAATAATTTGTTAAATAAGTAACTTCTATTAAAGCGAGTTTAACGTGCGAAGCCATATTTAACAAATATTTTAGACCAGGATTTCAGATCGGAAGAATTACATACCATATTGAGAGCAAAACAATAAGATGTCCGGTGCAAACGCATAAGTTCTGTAAAAATACTCCAAACATATTAGAAAAGATGTTGCAAGCCTTTAATGAACCATGTACTCGTAAAAAGGTCGAATGCCGGATAAATAAAGGGCCATTAATTTTCCGGAGCATAAAAAAATAAATGATGTAACAAATTACAGGGGTATCTCATTAATAAAATAATACTAAGATTTTTATGGAAATCCTAATAGGTAAACTTAATAGGCGGGCAAAGATTAATAAAAATACATTAAAACGAGATTCAGGCAGGTTTTCCGTAAAAATATAACTACTGACGATGTCTTTGTTTTATCGGCTATCGTTGACATTAATTTATGGGGAAAAAAAACAAGAAAACATTCACGCTTTTTTGTTGATTTGCTGAATTTGACAAAACAGATAGAAATGGATAATTTGATAAACTCTTTTGTTTCGATATATCGTATGAAATAATAAACCTTCAAACAAATTTGAACATAGGAAAAACTACGAGGGTTCAATACAAAAAGAAATAACTAGACAAACTACGATGGGGTTTTGCAAGGATACTTACTCAGTCCACTGTTTTTCCCCTTTCTTGAATGAATTACAAAGTGAATAGGAGAACAATGTACCAATAAGTAAAATAAGAATGAAAGTTTTCTTGTACGCTTACGAAATACGTTAATATCAGATTTTCCTGTACTAAAAAAAGTAAAACGATATGCGAAATTTAAAAATATCACTCGGACAACAAATAAAGAAAAAGAACGTTATTCAGATAAAAGATTTTACAAAAGGTGCAAGATTTACAGCGATTTTTTTCTTCTAAGAAGAACTTTTTCGATCCCAAAAATATGCTTAACTATATGCTTTACATTGAAACGGATTTAAAAGCATTATTTCTATACAAATAAAAATTTTATACTTAGAAAGAAATGGTGAAAGATCGCCAAGGAGTCTGTTCGTGAAATTAATCGGGTATACCAAAACCTTTTGGTATAAAAAACAGTTGAACATCGGGGAAAATTAGGTTTAAACATAGGTTTTTAATTTGTTAAAAGAAAATTGTGACTTAAAAAGAAATTAAATTAGTCTGGGAGATCTTTATAAAGATATTGAGACGGATTAGGTGCGACATCATAAAATTCTATTATAAAATTTATTCGGATCCACAGCCAAGTTAGTCGGAGGGGGGATCTGAACGTGGGCCCCTCAGTTTCCTTTGATCCACGACAAAAAAAAAAGGATACTATACAAAAAGAATTCTAATCAATTTTGCGCTGTAGTGTCTCCTTATACCTTATATTATCAGTAGTCCTGAAAAAATACACAATTTTTCAAAAAAGCCCCCGTATCTCAAAATTTTTCTCGAGCACTTGATCGGTTTTAAATCCTATAATAAACTTTGGGATTTTCTGAAGGAGAGGCACCAATAAAAAACATAGGTCACTAATAAAAAAATAAAGTTGCTCGCATGTCGAAAAAGGCTTGCACGCTCTCGAAGGCGATGCAATTTTAATTTTGGGGTTCTCCCCGACCCCCTAGAATTTTCCCGCGTTTTATCACGTTCTTTGAGTTTAACCCTATAAAGGAATATCTATTTAGACCGCGGGAGAGTTTCAGGAAAGCGGTAAGACGGCCGAAGAAATAAAAAAAAACAGGTTTTTTGAAAATTTGGGCCCATTGGGAGGCGGGGGCCGAACTCATAATCTGGAACCTTAAGCGGTTTCACGGGCTCTACACAAAGTTTCCCCGCCACGTTTCGCTTAGACGCCTCCTTCTAGTCGCTCTAAAATTTTGGGGGGCGTAAACCCTCCTCCCCGGGGAGGAAATTTTAAGATTTCGGATTTTTCTGGTCAGTTTCGGTGCACCACCTACACAAAAGCTCTCCTGACATTTTTCACTACGAGGCTTCCTTAAGCTCGGGGGGGCAAGCTTAAAATATTTATTCGTTCGAGTCCCCCTTGTTGGTCAGAGGAGGGATCCATACACGGGCTCCTTAGTTTATTTTGATCCCCGACAAAAAAGGTCTCTTGTGTTTTTTCGCTCAGACGCTTATTTGAAAAGTTTAACCCCTCCCCCTCAGTAGAGGGAGAGGCCGATCCTCAATTTTTTAAACGTTCCGAGGGTTTGAAAAGACACACAAGATATTCTATATCTATTGTTTAGTATTAAAAACTAGTGTTATCAAGGAAGAAGAGAAAGTAGAAGAGGATGAAAAGGGAGATACAATACTAAATTCTGAATTTAATAGAGCGTTAAAGAAGCTGAATGGCAGAAAGGCTCCTGGGATAGACAGAATTACTGCGCAGTGCAGGCGAAGAAGCGATAGATAGATTATACAAACTAGTGTGTATTATTTATGAAAATCAGGAAGTTCCGTCAGACTTCAAAAAGAGTGTTATTGCCATGATTCCAAAGAAAGCAGCAGCAGATAAATGTGAAGAATGCAGAACAATTTAGCTTAACTACTCATGCGTCAAAAATCTTAACCAGATTTCAGACTTTTAAACAGACTTATACGCCACATATTAAGTCATCCTGGAGTAGTCGCTTTGATATTGGAGGAACAGGTAGATGGGATAAATTGAGCAAGCAGAAAACGGCTGGAATATGTAAAACAAATTGTTAGGGATGTAGGATGTATACCGAAATGAAACGACTGGCACTAGGTAGGGATTCTTGGAGAGCTGCATCAAACCAATCAAATAACTGAAGACAAAAAAAAATTATTATATAATAAGGCAAATTTGTTGTTTATGTAATTTTTAAAAACATGTTTTTATCACAACATATTTCAACATGTAAGGCCATGACGTCATCGTGATTGACAACAGGTTGTGCAACCTGAAACATGTAATATCATTGGTATTTTACCACGAAATTCATTTTTAACGATATGAATTTCGTGGTAAAATACCAATGTTATTACATGTTAAAAAAAAAAAGAAAACCTGAAACATGACGTAATCAGGGTGTGGTCACAATCTGCTCAGTAGCACAGAATTGATCTATTGCACAGATCACGCGATGTGACGTCATCTGTTCATGGAAACCGAATTGGAAATCTTCTACACATATCAAGTGCGGCGTGATCTGCGTAGTAGCACAGAATTGGTCGACTGCGCATTTCCCCCACCAACTTTTCTCCAAAAGTTTATATAAAGACCTACACGTAGAATTTTCATTCTGTCAAGTGCTCGAGGTGAAAACAACCAAAAAAAGAAAAAGGTGGAATCTGTGCTGCTGGTCAGGATAAAAAGTAATTAAAATTACTATAATATATTTATTATATAATATTAATCTTATATTTAATATTTATACTAATAATACGATTAATATTTTTAATAAAATAATACTAATATTAGTTAATGTTAACATTATTATTAATAACAATGCTAACTAAACTTAATACTATTATACATTTTTATTATAATTCTAATACTAATTTTTTTAAGTTATTATTATTCTTTAGTATTTTTAATATTATAAAATAAGTATTTTGAAAGCAATTTGAAATTATTTTCAAAATGTCTATGGAATACAACAGGACCGGGTTTTTTCCACAGCAGGAGCCATTTAGTTGTGTTAGTTCCGGAACTATATCTCAGAATAATTCAATGTTCAGTACATAGCGCAACGTTCAGTGTGTTGCAATTTCTGTATACACGTGTGTTTATGTACAGAATATTTCTCGGGAAAACTTTGATTCCAGAGTAATAGACGAACTGATCTTGGGGGGAAATTCTTACTACACGATGACGGAACGGCGTTTAAGACTGGGGTACGTGCATAATCTTTCGAACGCCGATGAAGTAGCTCCAACATAGGAGATGGCTCCAACATAAGAGAACATAAGAGAAGGCTAAACTTATTCGGTAGAAACAACATGAACACTTTCGGATCTGTATCCAATTTCGAAAGACGTTTTCATTTTGTCTGTGACTAACTTACAGTTGAAAATCACCGGGATTTTTTCAGAGCATGGAAATTCTTCGTTCGTTTTTAATGATCTGAATCAAGCTTTTTCATTTTGGAAGGGATCCAATTCAGAGTTCTTTGTTTTTAATTCACATTCGCTGAATTTGAAAGGCGATTACAGTCCTGACGGTGTTGGCCGTCTATTCTGTTTTACTTCAATAAAATCAATGGCCTCCTTCTTGATTAAAAATTCTCTTTTTGATGGACAGCAAAGGTAGTACGAGATTACATGGGTTACTGCTACAAAGATTGAAAGTTCTCTCCACCCAGTTGCAGTTGATGTTAAAATGCCATTTTTAAATTAGGTCCCAGAAAGTGAGAGTACGAATGTAACATGTCCACCTCAATCTTCCAAATCATTCCACTCAGAGCCAATCATTTACGACCCCAAGATTCTTGCTAAGACTTCAGTTATACTAAAAGATATCACTAAATCCATCAACGAATGCATTTTAAAGAAGTTGAAAATGAAAGAACGGACACATTAGAATAGGTAGCTGGTGTGAAAAGAGATAGGCCTGTGAAAAAGCGGCCTGGTTGTCTAAAGATATTAAAAACAAGCAAAGAACAGCATGGAGCTGCAGTGAAACGACACACTGAAAAGTATCCCCAGGGGTATCGTGATGCTGTTAAAAAATACACAGAGGCCAAGCCTGTTCACCGAGAAGCGGTGAAGAAATATGCAGAAGCCAAGCCTGACGTGAACCGACAAGCGGTTAAAAAGTACTCTTAAGAACATCCAGAAGTGGATATTGCTGCCGTTAAGAAAAACAAAGAAAATTACCCTGGCCGCCATTTGCCTACATATTCTCATGGCAAAATATTTTGGTGAAGTTGTGAAAAAAGTGAAACCGTATACATTAAAAAATATGTTTTTAAGGTCTGAAAATTTCTACAAGTGTCCGCATTGCAGGGCGAGATTATTTGAGGAAAAGACAAGAAAAAAGTGGTGGTGGCGAGAAAAATTATAATATCCTCCCTCGATTTACCTCCTCTTTTAGAACCTTTCTATTCAGACAAGCGTTTCTTGCAGAATCCCAGGCTGTATAACGACATATTTGCGTTTTGTGCTCTCTATTTCCCGCAAGGTTTACATCACCAGAAGGGCACAGGGCTGACATTCATAAAAATTCAGGGTCGCACGTACCACAAAGTTTACTTGTCCTGCGAAAAACGGACGAGCATAGAGTTCTCTCTATATCGATGATTGACAAGCACGCATTATCGCAGGTCAGGAAAAGGATTTGAACCCAGAGATAATTAGAAAGATACAGCGGTTCTTAGAAGAATGGAACTAGTACGTCCCGCTTTACAAACGGCTATACGATGAACCATCGGACAATGCTAATTTCGTTTTTGAATATAGCACACGGCGCACACATGGACCCATCCTCGGCGATAGACCTCAATGTACGGAGGTAGCTGCGGTCATCAGCTGCAGCTCTGAAGAGGCGAGACCGCGAACACTTTGCTTTCTTTTTTGGAAGAAAGGTGAGCGGTGACCGCGAAGAATAGACGCCTTTCATCCTCTAATGGAACCTTTCCAGTACCCCTTGTTGTATCCACAGGGGACTCCGGGCTGGTACGTAGGGATAACCGACAATAGTAGAAAGAAACTGTCGCAGGTGAAATACATGAGATGCCTTTTATTGTCTCAAGAGAGATTTTAAAATTTGGACCGTCTTTCGAAAACCTGGCTCGTTGACATATACGCGAGGATAGATGAAGAGAGGCTCCGCTTCATCCAGTATTCGCAGAGGAAAGGAAATTTTTTTTTTTTTTTTTTACCTCCGGAATCACCCTTAGGTTATATCTTCAGAGGATGAGATGACGAATTGTAGCGTGTGTGAAAAATGCCATGCCTGACCGGGATTCGAAC
>JAAAKQ030494599.1:6052-21823 GCA_010016005.3 Zanna intricata
GGTAAAAAAAAGGTGGCGAGAGGATTGAGAATGGGCGGGGTTTGCTTGCCCATTCGGGGGGGTAAACTCCGGGCCATTAGGGGAGAACCTCCCCCCCCCCCCCCCCCCCCCCCCGGGCTGTGCTATTCTCCATTGTGGGTCCGGCCCGGGGGTGAAGGAGAAAAAAATAATATCTGATATTCCAGAAAAAATTACTTTAATTACGATAAATTTAGTTTAAAATAATTTGGTTACTGTTCCAAAATGAAGGAATATACCTGTATATAATTTTTTATGGAAGTTTGTTGCAACAAATTACGGTTATAAACAAAAATAAAACGGATAATTCTAAATATTTTAATTCAGTTTCACAACTTATGATTTATAACAATATAAATAAAATATTTTAATAATATATCTGTATATAACAATAAGTCTACTATTTTCAAAAAAATATGTGTACATAAACTAATTTAATTACTACTCTTAACATCCACATAAACACTATTACATTACTTTATAACTGAAGAGCAAGTTTTTATGAATACAGATTTTTGTTCTTTATTATTACGTTTACAAAATCATGGGTGTATACCCATGCTTTTAATAATCAATTATCTTTATTAATAAACTAATAAAGATAATTGCATTGTTTAAAAATAAATAATATATATAATGTAATTGTAATTACTATGTTAAAATATTATTATTATCGTATTTATAAAGTTACTAATTAATTTTATCTATTGTTTGTTACCATAAATATCCACTCTAAGGTCACTTACCGTATTAATAATTTGCAATGCCAGGTATTTATTGATTGTTTAAACACAATGCCAGTATATATAGATTATAACTTGTAATAAAATAGCCTACTGTTTCTAGATCGTAAAGTATTTTACTTACTCCACCGTTAACGATCACCTGTTACTGCTGATGACATAAATAAAACTATTTACATTGAATAATACTTAAAATTAACATTTCAATTATAACAGAAAAAATAAATATGATATAAAAATAAATAATTTTATTCAGAGGTTTACATGTAAATAAAATGAAACAAATAAAACAAATAAAAAATAAATAAAATACTTTGTGAACAGTGGACCTCGATTACAAACCATACCTAATATGGAATTGTAAGTAGAAAATAAGGACGCAGTGTCAGAGAATAAATTTAAGTTTAAATTACAGTACTAAAAACTTTTCGACTCTCACTGTTGTAACTTATCAACAGTTAGGTAATATGCCAGTAAAACACTGTGTGTTTTATTTTTGTTGTTGATAATTTAGGAACCCCAGATTGTTATTACTGTATGACTTTAAAATTTAATGGTCATAAAAGCAGAACAAGATAAATTTGTTGATTTCACTGCTAAGAGAAGGATTTTTGAAGGACGAGATTCTATTACATAGGCTGTATAAATCACATCTAATGATACTAGTATCATGGAAATGTAATGGAAGATTGATGTCAAAAAAAAAAGCTACAATTTTAGAAATTTAATACTCTATTTCAAGTTTGAAAACCTGAATTTAAAAAAGTTTCCTATTTTGCAAATAAATTTTAATAGTCAGCGATTTTCTTTAATGCTCTATCTTTGAGTATATTTTATAATATAATTTTAATATTGAAAATAATTTTCAATTTGTTTACCGAATTTAATAATTTTATTTGAAGACTGATTTTATAAAATACAGTTCTTCGAATTTATAAATATTTTTATGTTTCTTTTTTGAGACAATAAACGTTACTTTAATTTTTTACCAGCTTCAGCTGTTTTAATTTTTTGTAAAAGATTTAAAAAAAAGACACATTTTTAAAAATTAAGTCGAAAGTACTTCACAACATTATTGGTTAAAATTTCAGAAATATTGATCGTAAACTAGAAAAATTTACTTGCTAATTAGGACAAAATCGATCAAGTTATTGTTTCAGTGTATTCAATGAAGTCTGAAAATCACACGAAACGCGAATTTATAGTCACTGTTAGAAGGTTTAATCCAATTTCATGATGATATTGCTTTTATAAATCATTATCTTACTTTACTGGTTGTATTCAAAGCTAATAAATTAATTTCTGTGTAATACTTGGTATACCATTTTTAATGTAGCTCTGATCAATTCCTAAATTTTGTTATATCCATCACGCCATTATAAAGTTATGGGTGAAATGGTGGATAGGTACAATAAAGATTAAATAAATAGAACATCCCATGATTGTTTTTTATGGAAATTATAAAGCATTCGGAAATTTGCTACTGGAAATATGGACGAGTAATGTTGAAACATTTTTTATTATTACTTAATATTTTTATTTCATTATTTTTTAGAAAGAGATATTAACTGGATATTAACAGATAGTAACTGGAATAGTTTACAAAATATGTTGAAAATGATCTTCTCCAACATCAGTACAACACTACACACATTTCAATTTGTTCTCAAACATTTTAACCACAGCTGATGTACTGGACAGTTTCGTACGTATGGCGTTATAACGGATTTTATTTCTTCAATTGTGCATGGTCTGTTGTAAACACTGCTTGCTTCGCTACTCCCCATAGAAAGTAATGTGGGGAAGTCAGAACGGACGATCGTGTAAACCACAAAAAACGCTCAAAATGACTCGTTCACCGAAGACGTTCTGTAAAAAAAGTCATTCACCTGTTAGGTATGTGAGCTGTGAGGCCATCTTTTTAGAACTAACCGTGATTAATTTCCATTTCTGTTAATTCCCTAATGTTTGTTAGTCTATTAACTGACTAAGTTTGTTAAAATAGCCCAATAACGATCAATAGTAACTGTATTTTCAAAAAAGATTGGACCATAGTGCGCTTTCTAATCACATCAACCCAGACTCCAATTTTCACTTCATGTAAAAATGATTCGTGCAGTTAGTTGTTAAATGATTCTTGGAGGTTCGTTTCCGAACACAGTCGTGTATTTTGTGAATCAATATAACTCAGATGAAACCACGCTCTATCTGTAAAAAAAGAAGAGGATACCTACGAAAGTTTGGTCAATAAAGCATTTAAACCATTGAAAATAATTCTTTTCAATAAGTATTTTCAATAAGTCTTTTTGTCATATCTTTACATTTAAGTTCATGAACACACATTACGTTTTAGTTTCAGTTTTTTTCCTAATGCTTTATGTGGGGTAGCTAGTCAAATAACTTGCTTCTCTGCTAACATAAGTTTTGACTTTGATGAACTTCAGCCATAGGACCCGAAATATCAAGCATCTTCTGTTCGTTTAGTTTAGCCCAAAGTAGAAGTCTTCTACTTTGATCAACTTCATTCAAGAGAACCTGTGGCCCGAAATTTTTTGATAACATTTCAAATTACATTGCGGTGAGGAACAGAAGTATTTGAAAAGTTTTCAGGAAACATGTGATTTACTAAATTAGTCTATTTGTCATCGTTTCGAAAGACCTTTTCAGGGAGAAAAATGCGTTCTTCTATCGAAAGAACCATTACCTTTCTTGCAACTATTGATTTCGATAAACGAAACAACACAAACGAAATTAAATACGTTCAATCACGCATCAACAACTGATGTCTTGGTTTATTACTATTTTTTTTGTTTCTGTTTTACCCAAAAATAATTTAGGATATTAAACAAAAAAAGAGATTTACTATTAAATTTAGCAAATAAAGTTAGTTTGTTTACTTTTTATATAATAATGTATGTTTATAAACTAAAAATATGAAAGAAAAAATTATAATTGATTTTTCAACCCACTATAATTCATTCCAGTATAGTATACATTCCAGTATAGTTTATTGTTTTTTTTCTTTTTGGCAATGTTTGTAAACCCACATAATAATACCGAATAGTCAGAATATGAATATAACAACGTAGGCGAAAAAAAGTAGTGAATTAATGTTTTTTAGTTTATGTAAAGTAAATTATTACATTTCTGTTAAAACAGATAAAAGGGCTACATTATATTTACAAATATAATTTTATTAATTTAAATTGTATTTTGTATGGGATAGGATGTTTTTAATTAAATATAATTTTGTTCTTGTATAAATTCCATTTTTTTTAAAACTAATAATGGAAGATAATAAAATCAGCAAAGTATAAAAACGTTTAAAAATGCTGAAAAAAGGTAAACAATTGACCGTGATAAAATAGAGATTAAAGAAATATTGGAAAGAGTTTATTTAATATTAAAATTAATAAATCAAATAAAATTACCAAAACACGGGAAAACTTTTAAAAAATATTTATAAATTTAATTTATCAACAAGAAATTAAGGTATGATCGCGGTAGGCCGAGGTAAAACTAATCCAATACAAAATCAAGTAAATATGTCAATCAACATCAATGATGGTAAATCTAACCAATAAAACAGCACATGTATGCTGCTGAAAATTTGACTCACTGATCTACAGTACGTCCGGATAGTCGCTGCGCAGTATTCTTTATATGGTGCATTCTTTTCATTCAGCGTTAGGTTGTTTGCCCTCTGGGTTCGTTGAGCTATGCTCAGTAATATACCAAGTAGCCCACCGGGCTGATCTATTGGTTAACGCGAAATTGCAAACAAGCTGATTTCAAAGTTGAGAGTTCTAAGGTTCAACTCCTAATAAAGGCAGTTACTGTTATACGGATTTGGACATTAGATCGTGGATACCGGTGTTCTTTAGTGTTGGGTTTCAATTAACCACACATCTCAGGAATGGTGATCGACCTGAGACTGTATAAAACTACACGTTATTTTTATTCATACATATACTTTGAAGTAATACCTTACGACGGTTCTGGAGGCTAAACAGAAAAACGAAAGAGGGTAAAATGGCACGCAATGTATGCGTTTAATGGTAAAAAAGACTGGCAATCACGTAAAACAATAATTTATCAAGGTCATACAACTTTAACTGATAAAATAATATAGATGTAAAAAATTTCCATTAATTTTATAAGATAAAGAATATATATATATATATATGTAAAGCCATTTTTCGGGAAGGGTTGTGAACATTAAATAAATTTTTTTAGAAACTTTACAGGGAAACGTTTTTCTGCAAGTTAAAGATATAAATTTTACTCCTGCTTAACTGTGAAAAAGTTTAAAGATACAAATTATGGAATGTTATTTTCGGAAGTAACTTGTGAAATCTCACAAATACAAAAGAGAAAAAGGAGAAAAAACAACAATCAGTTAAGTTTCTCCGAATTATTACGGACTTTGAATTATTGAAGTTTGAACACGTGAGTGATTATTATTATTTGATGTTTCAGATCGCTTACTAAAGTGAATCAGATTTAATCTAAGAGAAATAAATTTTTTTTCTATGGAATGTGGGTGCGGCCTGCCTTCTACTCTAGATGCGAATTCGAAAAGTTTTAACTGCAAGTCATCTACACTTGCCTTTTTTTTACTTGTAAACCATACTTCTTTTATACCGTCCAGTTATTGTACCTTTATGTTCATGATAATCTTGTTACTGATAGAAGTTCATAAAATACAATAATTACTGGTCTTAATATATGTTTTTGACAGTATTGTTTATTGAAGCAACGTTCGTGAAAAGTATTTTCCTGATTTCTAATTGTTCTTAAACGTTAGAAAGCTCACTTTTTATCACAGATGGAAAATATTTGTAGCCTACTAAAGCGATGACAACGAACTCTAAAATTTCTTTTTTTTTCTTTTGTATATTATTTGTTAATCACTAATATTAATTTTATTTGCGTAGGTCTATTCACAGCCCAAACTGCAGGAATGCAACTGGCTTTACAGCCAGGTTATGAAGAGCAATAGTGTGCGCTGTGGGACCTCGCCAGGTGCCTAGCTACCTCTACGGGACCCGCTGATGTCACTCTACGCACGTTCAAGCGTACCAGCAGGAAAAACCATATATTATATATTATAATTTATTCATTATGTAAAATTACAATATTTATTTATTTTAATGAGTTTTTTTTAAAAGAAAATAATATTTCTGAACTTTAATTCCTTTCATAAAATTCTTGTAGAAATAAATATTATCTTTACATCTAAAAATATATTTATGAGATATAAATTTAAGTTATTATTAAATTTTAAAATACTGCTCTAATCTAAAGAGTATATCTAATTAAATTTTATTAAAATAAAAAAAGCAATTAAATTTACAAAATTTAAGCAGTTTTTTTTTGTAAATTCTAATTACAAACTTTGTAGGAAACATAATTAAAAAGATGTTTAATATTTGTTTAAAATGAATTACAAATATTAAATAATTCTTGTCTTGTGTTGTTTTTGTATTAAGTCTTGTTAATAACGCATATTTATCTTGTTAAGGTAAAGCATGATAAAATAAATTATAATAAAATATGTGCGAAATTTCTTGATTTTTTACTTTGAAAAGGTAATTCAGGCAACTAGATACAATGAATGATGAGGAAAACATGTCATAACCTAAAATGTCTTGCTCAGTTTCCTTACACAATGTATCTATTTTATTGCCATAGATTTATCTAAAGTCAGACTTAGAATAATTATTAAAAATTCTAAATTAATAAATTTGTAATAATATTTATAACAAATCATAAAATTAATAGTCTTTATTTCTACATAAATTTACTGGACTAGGGTCAATCGCTTAATTGCGATCGAATCACTTTCTATTAATCAACAGTGATATTATGTCATATGTATATATATGTATAGTTAAATTCTATTATTAAAATACATTTAAAAAAAAAATTACTTTTATTCTGGAAGAGCATAATCCGAAACTAGAACAGATTTATAGTATTAGATTCATTAAAAAATTAAAATCCATATTTCAAAAATTTATTACCATTTATGATTTATTTAAATATTATTAAAAAAAATATAAATTATTTTATTTCTCGGGAGTTTGGGTTTTTTCGTATTTACATTTTTTCATCACAGTACACTATTATTACAACAAAAAATTTACCTCATTAGCAAAATTATAAAAGACAAACTGGTTTGAAACAAATGACCTACTCCTACATAATATTTGCTGATATAAATGTTACTGTTGATTTGTTAGTCCGTTAATATTCTTACTATTTTATTCGTAATGAAATAAATTCTGATTTCAATGATAAATTCTATTATGCAAATAATAGACTTTTATTAAATAATAATGTTCAGAAGTATTATTTACTTATTGTTTTATATAAATTTATTTTTAATTAAATGTTAAATTTATTACATTCTTTTGCCTGCATTACCTCTTTTATCTATATGTTTTTTAAAAGATTATTTATATATAATGTTTATTCTTTTTTTTTACTAATAATAGTTATTATTTTTTTTTATGTTTATTTGTATAAGTAATACTTATATTAAGTTAAAATAATATTTGTAATTTTATAGAAGAAAAATAATTGTAATATTTTATTTTTAAAAAAATGTTATTTTTGATTTAATATTTATTTATTTTTAATAATATTAACAGTTTTTATTTTTATTTTTTTTAAATTTACTTGGTAAATTATTCTTGGACTTTTTTTTTACTATCCAAATAAAAAAAAAAATTCCTGCATATTTGTTAACTTATAGTATAACTGCTAATTAGTCCAAACATGCATATTCAAAATAAAAATTTCCCGAATAGATTTGCTAGAAAATCACAAAAAAAAGAAACATAAAATGTTAGTTAATTGATATTTAATTAAATATAAAAATTTTTTTTATATAATATGCATTAAAAATTTGTAATTGTTATTTTTAATTAAATTTTTTTTAAAAATATTCAGAATGAATTAACTATTAATTAAATGTGAAAGCGTACAAAATTTTAAACGACTTGTATAAGGGTATAGTTTTATAATCGGTTGATATTGAGGAACTAAGATTATTAACTGTTGACTTATTCTAAGATTTCATGGAAATTGCCATTGTTTATTAAGTTTTGTTTACAAATTTTGTGGTATATCCATAATCATTCTAAAAAATATTGCAAAAAAAAAAAATAATTTTAATTACTCTGCAAAAATTAAATTCTTATTCTTGAAACGAAATTTACATATTACAAATTGAGAAAAAAATCGTTAAACTTTTATTAAAATGCAAAGAAAAGAACTCGAGTTATAATTATTAAAAATATCAGAATGCTAAGTCGGTTATGGCGGGGCTATTTGCGAGGTGGAGAAAAAGTACAAACCCCCAACGCCTACTAAATATTATTTTTTAGGTTATACGTCCACCTATTTAAAAATTTTAACAATACGAAACGATTAACACCGTTAGTTTGGACTGATCGGGCGATACTATAAATTAATAAATCACAAACTTCTTAAAAAATATTTTTTTAATCTAGTCTTGTTAACCTGATTAAACTATAAACCGATTAATTTGTGTTAGGCCTGAGAGAATCATTGATACAATAGAATACATTGTTATAATATGTTGATCGATCGATTGTTAAATATTATTATTATTATTTTTATTATATCTTACTACGGTACTACAATGTGATGATTTTTTTATACTAGTGAGACTGCGCCTGGAGTTATGCCGTTTATAGTGTGCGAAGTGGCTTCTCCACGTTGAGTTAACCGATCCGCTGTTCTATTTCATAACAATATTATAATACACTCATTGATTTTACTGGACTGAATATACCATATTATTAACTGGATATTACCTACATTAAAGTGGACTGTGTTATAATTATCAATACTTCGCTATACATCCGTGTGCAATATTAATACGCTCCGGAAACGTTTTTACGATTATCCGTATAAACACATTTCTGCGAGCGATGAACTTTTAATTTGTGTTTTTTTTTCAATAGATGTTTTTTTTATTATTACAGTTGTGTAATTTTAATTTACATTATTATTTAATAGGATGCATTAGTTTATAAAATGAGCTACTGATATTTTTATTCTTTTCCTAAAGAATTCATACGTAATTTTTTAATATGTCTTATTTAACAAGAGATAGAGCAGATGTAAACCAGAATACTAAAGATTTACTATAAATCACAGCCTACGTCACCGATCGTTTGGTGTGAAATTTCATAAAATTTTACGTCTATAAAAAATACTTTGTGTACTAATCGATAATAAAATTATATCTTATAATTAGGAAATATCTATTTGTAAAAATAACGTACTGATCAAAAGTTTATTCAAAGAAAAATAAATTTGGGGTCGTAAATATATATATGTATCGGAAATGTTTTTATTTAATGATAACTGCTCTCCACTTTTGATAAATAAGATGTACATAAATGATTATTAGTTACTTTATTCGAGTAGGAAATGAAATACTCAGTTTATTTTATTTCATGTAAATATATATAAACTGTACAACTAGTATTTATGCACATTAAGTTTTAGTAATCGTTTAATAAATTAAAAATTGTAATATAATATTTTTTAGTGTAAATAATAACATTGTATTAATAATACGTTTTGCATTTCCTAACGACTTTAAATTTAAACTGTAATATGAAGCATACATGTGACAAAATTTTTTATTTTATATCATTAAAATTATCCATTTTTATAATAAACTGAAAATTCTTTTATAATAAAATTTTTAAGTAAATAACTGTAATTATCCCTCGAGAGGTTGAAGGAAGAGTAAAAAGGACGTCGAGTCGTTAGGTCCAGTTAATGATTAAATATCTTCATCTTGTATGATATTTTATTTTTATTAACCTTTATAAATGATAATTTCATCAAAAAAAATATTTTAGCATTAACTAATTATCTTATAAAACTATCCATGATCGCATTAAATAACATAAAAAGGTCACATTAATATTCTATTTCATTAAATTATGGTCTAAGCAACGTCATTCATCTAATTTCTATACAACTCTTTCTTTTTGATAATATAATTAATTTCTTGCTGTATGTGTAATTTTTTTTTAATGTTGTTTATTGTTTTTTTTTTAATTTTAAATCTTATTAACATGTTGAGGTTTTTTCTATATAAAAGTTTTTACCAGTTATATTTCGTCAGATCTTGATAAAAATGGGCCTATTTGAGAATTATTATTATTAAATAACTATTTAGAAATGCTATGGTAAAATTAAAATTTTATATCAAAATTACATTACATATCACTTAAAAATTGAGATATGTTAATTATTATCAATAATTTTAACCAAAATATTTTAAAATATACACAGACATATCGGTTAAAAAAAAAACAATTTTTTTTTTGTGTAAGTAATACCTTATGTAATCTTATGTATCTGTCAAAATATATTAATTGTACATGAACAATAATTTTCTTCATAATCATAAATTATGAATTTATGATTATGGTTATGGAATGCAATCATTACGTAATAGGCCTATTTCTTTCAATTGGATATATATTTTTTGAATTGAAGTAGCTCTTTTTTGCATATATATATTTTTTACTTTACTTAATTTAAATAATCTATAATACTAAATATTTAGTTAACTTTATTTACAGATAGACCTATTAGTTATTAAGGCTTTATAATTTTTTATACATATTTTAATGCTATTATTTTTGATTTTTGCACTGTGGTACTATATCCGCATACATTCACGCGTAAATATATGCAATATATTTTATATAGAAATACACAATATTCTATGAAATATAATTTTAATGTACTTAAGCACCTAAGTTTTTTGTTACATTATGTGAAATAAATATTAAAAAATAATTACTATTTTTAATTTATTTTGTATAATTCTGCATATTTTATCGAAAATAATTAGAAACAACATTATTATTGTAGATTATATATGGTAGATGTAGATATTAATTTTATATAGAATATATATTATATATAGATATTTCTATAATTTTCTTTAATGTAAATATTTAATGCTAATAAAATAGAGGAAAAGCTTTGTTTCCTTGTATTTTTTTATCTTATAGTAAAATCATCCTCTTGCTCTTACTCCTTGTTCATATTGATAACAATTATTCGTTGTTACAGCTGACCATTATTAGAATTCAGTTTAAAAATACTGGAAAATATACTGTTAAAATTTAATAGAAATTCTATAATGTTTAAAATTTAATACTTTTCCAGTGGTAAACGTAAAAATTACTTTTATTTTTTTGATTTATTTAAAAAAATATTATTTACATAAAAATAAATAATGATTTAAAAAAGAAGTTCTGAAATAATTCTTTTTACAATTAAAATGTTATTAAATTTCAGCCCTATGCTAGTCTACTATTTTACTATATCATAAAAGATAATTAATTCGAAACACCTAAAATTAAAATATTTTGAAATATTTTAACAAGAAAATAACTTTAAAAAATAAAAAAAAAATATTCCTTAGTTAGAAAAAAATGATTTAGAAAATCATTTGGATTTAGAAAAAAATTGTTTCATTTGTATTCAAATTAAGGTTGAAACACATGTAGGTTATATTCAAGGGGAACAGCAAAATTCTTGCGGTAATAAGTAATCTTCATGTATAGAAGAAAAAACTCTCCCATCTGGTAAGTTGATAAAATAAACAATTAAAAGAAAATTCATAAATTTTAAGATTTTAATTGTTTTTATAAAATTGTTTTAAAATATTTATTTTTAATTCCGATCATATAACTTTTATGTTAGCAAATGCATTATTTAAAGTAAAATTTAACCCATCAGGTTGGTCTACCGATAGACTTGTAAATCAGCTTTCAGCAGATTTCGAAGTCGAAGTTCTCAGGTGCAAATCCTAATAAAGTAGCTTACTTTTATTCGGATTTGAATACTAGATCGTGAATACCGTGTTCTTTGGTGGTTGGATTTCAATTAACCACACTTCTCAGGAGTAGTCGACATGAGTTTATTGAAGACTACAAATTTACCGGTACAATTACATTACACTTATAAGTTGCTAATAACTAAAAGTATAATTTCCACAAATAGAAACTTTTAGATATAGTTCCTCGTAGATGTAGTAATGTCTATTTATTCGATAAAAAAAAAACAAAAAAATTTGACCGACTCATTCTCCTCAACATGTAGGCAACAATACTAACACTGTTTCTGAGAAAAAAGGAGACCAATATACGTTATATAAACATAAAATACGTGATTAATATAAAACACAAAATGTGTGTTGCAAACCGAACGATTCATTTGATCACTAAACCAAAATCAGCTTTCTTTTTTGAAATAACGGTATGAACTTTTTAATTTATCCTTTTCTGTTACTTTTTATATTCAATAACACGCCTTAAAATAAAATCCAATTAAGAATTTTCATGATATGTCTTTGATAGAATGAAAATCGATCGCTGGTTCCGTAATGATATAGAATTTGTAATCATTAGGCTAATGTTGAATAAAAAGTGCGTTCCGAAATATATGAAGTACGTGCTATTTTCCATTAAAATTTCACTTTGCAATAGAATATTATGTATTTTTTGAAGCAGATTTATCAATTCTCGTTGATGAATAGATTATAAAATTTCACATAGGATTTAACATTTCTTACTAGAAAAATCCATAGCAGACATTCCTAAGGAATTAAAAAAATTATATATGTTTCTAATTTGAATTCCATGAGACAACTTTTACAATGAGTCTTCTGTGATTAGCTATTGATTTCTTTCATTTTTACTTAAACCATAAGAGATTTTCGGAAGTTCTTGGACTAATCGACAGCAGCCTTTTCTCCAATATGGTGAAAGGACTACTATTCTTCGTTAACTAGTTTCTTATCTATTAGGACAGAATTATAAGTAGCAAAAAGCCAATTCAGCAGTCCATCTCTACCTGTCAGTAAACTGGGCTTTCTAAACTTTACATGTAATACATATTTACAAAAATGGACAAACTAATTCTCTTCTTAAGTTTAACATAATTTATTTAATATATGATGTATTAACGGTTGGTCATACTTCATTATAAAGTGTACTTATTTAAAGATTTTTAAAAAAGGAAATTTAACTATTATATATTAATTAAAAAATTCTGAGTAAATTTTGATTCATTCTCTTTTATTTTTTGTTCAGCAATTAATTCACAGATGCACAGATGATAGATCTATTTGAAGGCGTAGGAAAATAATAGCACTAATAGCTTTCAAGATTAGTATAAACAAGGAACGTGATGGAACACAATAAAAATGAAAATTGCTGTTAAAATTCTAAATATCTTTCAATAAATACAAGGCACAAACCGTCAAATATAATATATTCATTTATACATAAAGTAGCAGACATGAATTTCCATTAGTTTTTTATTTTTCATTTTTATTTTTAAGTACATACGTCAAGGTAAGTAATAAAAAAAAAGGACCATGTACTATCCAGATAAACATGGTACACATATTCTATAAAAAAATATATTTACTACTTCTTATTGATAAAATACTATGATTAAGACTTCACATGTTAGAAAATTCCATTGATTATTTAACTAAACTACTACATAATTAAATTACCTTTACACAGGTTGATTAATGTAAGAAGAGAATGAGTTCTATTGTTACATTACTGTAATTCTTCTGTGTATTCTTCTCGATCAGGAAGTAAGAATTATCTGGTTAAAATTGATTTGCATTTCGGTAATTGGTAATTTCATGTTTTGTTTTTATTTTCATCAAGCAAGATTATCTTAAAAATTTAGTTTAAAATAATACGTATTCAGTTTTTATTAACTGTTTTGAAGAAAAATTCCATTTTTTCTCTTCTAAGCAGCTACGGTAATTAGATATTAAGAATACCAACTGTATTCAGTATTTTTAACCCATTATTTATGAAAACCGATTTATCTCAAGTCATATATTTAATTTCTAGAATTTTAACTTTATTAGAGGTTCCAGGGGAGCAATCAGGTTGTAAGAATGCAGTTTGTATGTTTTAATATGTTGTAGTAAATTTTTCATTTTATTTTTTTGAAAGTTTATTTATAGATACAAATAAATGTTCCATACTAAAACTCATTGCATGAAATTCAATATAGAATTCAGAGGCTTATTCCATTGTATGAAGTGAGTCAAAACATATTCCTTTTACAAGTTTTACAAATCTAAAAAGTCTTACAATTCAATAGCTATAAACCATAATTTTTAAGCTCTTAATTACATTAATTTTGATTATATTTTTCGAAAATCAAGTTAAACTGAATAGTAATTAAAAGTAGATCTCCACGGCCGATCTCCATGGTGGAGTGGTAGCGTTTCAGCCTTTTACCTGAGATCCTGGGTTCGAATCCCGGTAAAGTATGAAATTTTTTATAAACTATGAATTTTTATTCTCATAGGACAAAATGACCAAAGTAGTTGATGACCGCCATCTCCGAAAAAAAAAATATACAGTGGATAAGTTTATTAACAATTATAACACGGTTGGATGTATCTTTTTAAATTTCAACCTCTTTTATACTAGAGAGATGGCAAATTTCGGTTGTTCAATGCAGTTCATCTCACAAAACGGTTGATTCGTTTGAAATTTTAGAAATTTCAAATTTTCAATGAATTTTTTTTGATTTGGAATCTGTAGCCAGCTTTGTACGTTGTTAGTACAGTTAAGTGTTCTCGTTAGCATGCTATTGCTCATACGGTCAGATTTTGATGTTAATTGGAATCCAATAACAGGGTGATAACCAGGAGCTGTTAGCATTAAAATATAATTTACCCAGTGAACTTCCTATCTGTAATACGGGAAAGTAAATGCTTTAAATCTGCAAAACTTTGATTTACATCTCATAGAGAAATCATGAGATTATATATAGGTCGAATACTATTTGTTAAAGCCGTTCCTGATTAGGGTTGCTGTTAACAGCTTGGGGCGGTGAGATCGTAAACACTATTAATACAAAATTAAAATCTTTGTGTGCTGATTTTAATATCTATATCCCTAAACTTAATAACTTGGTTCGATTTTTTATACTCCCAAATATGGATATTTTGCACAAAAAGATTTGAAGATGTTGCTCGTTCTATGTTTATTTGAAGGTGCCCATGCCTTTAAGTAATTTTGTTGCAACTATTTAAATAACTGAAGAAGAGTTTAACGTGATAGAAACGCATGAAATATATCTATCATGATGGACCAGTTTAGAAGATTAGACTTTTTTTCAGTGTTTCAAAATAATAATTTATTTTTTAATTCTGTTTAAAAATAGAGTTCAATATAATAAATACTTATACTGACAATATAGAAATATATTTAAAATGTAATGATATAATACTTCATGGAATTTCAAAAATAATTTATTTACGTCACAACCTAAAGGATATAAATAAAAGAATAAATTAAACCTTCTATTAATTATAAGCATAGTCATTTTTAGACTACTGAGAAGAAAAATAAAACGTTTATGTAATGAATTTTGTGTACCAAAACTGTTATATGATAATACAAGCATTTATGTCTCCATGTAAGTAGACACACATTTTTACACTTGTATACACATATGTACATTTAGATTTGTGTGCGAATAAAAAAATAACTAACTCATAAACATATTTTATAATTTTTAACGTCACCTTTTTTCACGGTTTTTAAAGAATTATCACATAATATATAAATGTCTTATGTGTAGGCTAAAGGTAAGGCAAAAACAAAAAAAAAAGCTAAAAAAATACTGTACGTATCAAATGCCTAGAGACCTCACACAGTGTGGAATTTAGTTTAATAGAACGGTGTAAACTTAAGATAGTATACGAGATGTAAGGTAATATTACTTTTCTTTAATATTATTGCCGTACCAGAAACAATACTGCATCTTCAAAGCTATAGCTAGACTGAGTTACCAAGTGTTCATACGTAAACACACACACACACACACACACACACACTGTATTTTGAGAGGAGAGAGGGATGAGAGAGAAAGAGTTATTGGTGTATTT